>JAPDOI010001320.1:105000-195208 GCA_029168955.1 Aplectana chamaeleonis
ACAGTTGTAGGAGAGAAGCACAAAAACAACTTAAAACGGCTAATTGGTGGGTGTTCGCCCACTCACAATTAGCAAGAAATTAATCAATGTTGGCTTTTCCGTTTAACAGTCATGCTTTTGCGGAACCTTTAAGTACCGCGGAAAATCAGTAGAAAAAGGAAAGATCCGATGTCTGGTACCGTTATCAGGGGACCATAATCCGCGACATTTGCGTGAAGTCCGCAAAAGTATGAATAGGGTGTAAGAGCATGACGAAGGGCGGCAAAACAAGCATTTATAGCGAAACAGTCGTGGGCAGGGAAAACAGAAACAGAATGGCCAAAAGGGCCAGAAAACAGAAATTCTCGCCCACTCCCGAATGCAACCTCAGAATCGCTTTCAAAAGCACAGTCCAACCTCAGAATCCCATGGCTAATGAAAGAAGTCTGGCAAAGCCGGTTCATCGTTTGACAAAGCTAAACTAATGTTACTTATGATTGATGGAGGGAGGCTTACAAAGCCGATGTACAGCTGGACGAAGACAAACATGGAGCAAGGCCGGTAAAGCGAACCGGCTTAGCCTGATCGCCAGCGGCGCTAGGAGGCCTGAGTCGCCTAGCGACACTGGCGGCTCAGACCGCCGAGCCTTTGTGAAAGCGTTTTGGATAAATACGAACAATGTGCCAGTATAGGTAGGGAACGTTTGTAACGCAACCAATATACAGAAAAAAGTCTATCTCGAGCCACCCATTTCTCTCGAACTAGTGTCTCCGTCAGATAGTGTGTCCAAAGCTCACTTGCGTTGTAAAGTCTTCTCATGGCCGTGATTCTCTCTCCAGCACAGTGTTTCATTACCTCACAACAAAGAGTCCTAGACAGGTATGGAAAAGCGAAGTAGAGTTGCATCTATCACCTACTATTAATCCAGATGTGAACAAAATTCTTCTTTTTTGGTTCCTGCTTTTCACATAAGTACCACGCCATTTAAAGGGAAGGCATAGTTCGGAAGGCTCTATTCATTGTTCAAAATTTATCTATCCTCTAGAACATCTTGGTGGGTTAACGAGGCCACCGAGTCGAAACCGATACACATTCTGAGGCGCAGTTTTTATTTTTAAAGGCTACTAACGTAGGGTACCGCATGGGTCCGTGACAACTGGATGACGAACAGCAAGTGGAGTCCAGAGCGCGACTTCATGTTTCACAACTGGAAACTCACTCAGCTGCGGTACTACGAAGATGACTTATTACCCATACCGTATGGCTTTTCTAATTAGGAGCCACAGTTTCGTGAGTAATTTATGAACTAAATCTCACCAATTTCAGCTTGGAATCACGCAACAAGGGTGAATGGTTCAACCCTCATGATGGAGAAATCATACTCTCTCGCTGCAATTTGGGGTTAGATATTTCAGTTAAGCTGTTGAGAAAAACTCTCATACATATACAATATCTCGTATCCTACATTCCTCTGTCCAAAACGACGTTCGCCTGTTTCATCAATAGCTTTGCTCCTCATTGCCGTGACTGGCTCAGATTTATTGAAAAGTGGAGTGACATTTAAAACTCTTCTAGCGCTACTACATATTATTCCATCGCGTGGGAACAGCGAATTGAACGCTCGCGACAAAAGCTCTTTTGACAGAAATCGAGACATTCGATCTCCCATATTTTCCCAATAATGCGTTGGTGACCCATTAAACTCGACCTGAGTTCTCAGGCGGGCTCAACCAATGAAAAAACAAAAAACAACGGTTGGTACCTATCAGCGCGTACGAGGCCTTTAGACCAGTTCACACCTAACAAAGTTGTGAGCCGTGAAGCCTAAGAAAATTTCATGATGTAAACCATTAGCCGTCATGCTTTTCATTCTTCACTGTCTCAGGAGTAGCCACGGTCAATGGTCGTATGCGATTAGGAGACTTAGGAGAGGAGGGTGAGCTGGTACGAAGAACGTAGGCTGGTTGGTGAGTAATCGACTAGTAGTTGGGTGGGGCTTTAAATGAGGTCATCAGGACGACGTGAAAAGCGCATATGGCGTCAGGCGACGTCATCAGGGGCGACATGCATGAACGCTGCGAAGAAGGTCAGGCAGCCGCTCCTCGTCCTACGTGCGAAGCGTCGAGCCAGATGTGATCAGAAATACATGCCGTCGGCTTGACGTTGGGACGCAAACTCACTACACACAGCAAACCCCACGCCTGACAGCTGTTTTTTGATTTGGTCCCTATCTGGAACGGCTTTATCTTTGTGAAACTTTAAAGCCAAACGGGAAAATTATTCAAAAAATATTCAACTATGAAGAAGAAATTAAAAAAGACCGAAGTTAGGTGCGAATAAAATAAAAAAAACAGGTAGGCGGGGAGTTCACCGTGCGTGGTGAGGTTGCTTCCTTACACAAAAGGGTTTGGATCACCTCTGGCTCGACGCATCGCATGGAGGACGCGGAGCGGCTCCCTGACCTCTTTCGCAGCGTTCATGCACTCAGACGTTCGCCGCTGTCTACACGTCGTCGTTCCGCCCAGACTGAGTCACCCTTTGCGAACAAGCAGCTCTAAGCGGGGCCGTCTCGGTAAGCTGTTAAAGGCAGTGTTCACGATGATTTTCGTTCCCGAGTTCTCCACTCTAAACAATTCGTTGGCAACCAAGTGTTACCAAAATTACGGAAAAACGGCGAGAAACGCACTAAAACGTCTTATTTAAGTGACATTATTTCCTGGCCTGGACTATTTGTCCGATTGGATGAAACATGTTACCGGTGGTTGTCACCGGTGAAGAATGGGGCTAATCAAAAATGGAAGAATATCTTAGGCATAACAGTATTAGTTAGGGTCCGAAAGAAAGAGTGGAGCAACAGAAAGTAGAGAATTGCAAAAGACGGGTTCACAAGAGATTTCATTGTCACAACGAACAGTTCCAGTGAGAGTAAAATGGTGAGGTGAGAGTAAGAGATTTGGTGCCCTTCTTGGGCGTTTTTCCCGATTTCTTCGTCATTTCGGTTCTACTCGGAGGTCAAACAATCGATTTAACGATTAATCTCGAAATCAAAGATTATCGTAAACACTGCCTTTAAAGACAGCATACACGCTGTTAAACGTGATTGAGATAACTACGGAATTAGAATGGTATGGCCCAGATTACAACGCCTACGCATTTTGAAGTGTCAAAAACGACCCACAATGCCGCTACACGAGTCAGAAGTTGACCCCGTCCTTATTTTCACGCCCCTGTATTTGCCCTTTTCCTGCAACGCAAGTTTGCTGGGTCATATTCACCGTTGTTACTGTTGGTAGATTGCCTAACAAGTGAACCACACACGTCACTGACGGAGAAGATGGCCCAACAACCTTGCGTTGGAGGAAAAGGGCAAATACAGGGGGGCGTGAAAATACAGGACGGGGCCAATTTCTAACTCATGTAGCGGCATTGTGGGTCGTTTTTGATACTTCAAAATGCGTAGGCATTATGCTGTAAGCCATACGGTTCGATTCACATTGTTATCTCAACCACGTTTACGAGCGTGTATGCTGCCTTTCAGCAGGGGGCGACAGGGTGTTAAACAGCTCATGGACCAGCAATCCCGTCGACTGCTACAAATCGACGCAGACCGAGTTGTCCGCAGGGCGACAACTCGGGATGTCTACGGCTGTGCAGGTCGACGGGTTGTTCTACAGAACGCTGTTTCAAAATCATTTCGAATGAAAAACGATCGATGTCGTTTCCTGTTGATTCTTCCTTGTACAACATTCCCCCAAATCGCTTTTCTCATCTCTTTTTTTCACTTTTTTTCCTCAATTCTCTTTTTTTCCTCATAGCAATCATACGTATAGCTAAACTGTATTGACACATTTCGCGCTGCTGCACATTTTTCTCTTTGTAGTATGTTTTTGACAGTATCGTTTTCTATTTACAGGATTCACACACGAGCATCTTTAGAAAAGTTTCCAGATGGCATATTAAGAAAGGGGGATGGGGAATGGTAGGTAACAAAGAAAATGATGAAGAAGAAATTGGAGAATGTGACCATCGGACAATCAGCGGCGAGCGATATCAATAGTTCTCAACCCGTAACAGGGCAACCCCACACGCACGATACGAGCGCTCTCAGGCGACGCGGCTTCCCCACATCCAGAGATTGACTATACCACGGGTGTGGAGAAGATTTCGCCTTCTGTCCTCTTTTTGCCTTTCAGCCTTTTCATGCGCACTCATTTTGCTGCATTTTGGAGGGAAATATGGAAAAATTAGCAGGAAACGCTTTGCTAGATGCTCAATAATCTGTGTCATTTTCAATTTTAGGCCTTTCGCTCCGTTTTGGTGTGATAATTTCACTACTTTCGTTTCCAGATGATCTTTTTCACTTCCACACACTTCTGATTGCCAGTCCGGCACCGTAGTACACACTATATGGCAGCGGAAAAAGCCGGTGGCGCGGTTGGCTGTCGGTAGTGCGGTTGCGTATTTCCATTGAGCGAACTGTAACCATGGCTGGCTTGTTTCAGGTTTGCCATCAATCAATAATCTTCTTCTTCCTCCTAGCGTTTGTCCCACGTTGACGTAGGGTCCGCTTGTTTGGTTCTTGTCCTCCACTTATTCCTGTTAGCTGTTTCCTCCGGAGTGAGTCGTGCCTCAGCCATGTCGGTTTTCACGCGATCGAGCCAGCGCGTTTTCGGCCTACCTCGCAGCCTGACACCAGCCAACTCCAAGTTGAGTGCAGTTTCGGCCACCGAACTAGCGTCTTTTCGTTGGACATGTCTAAACCATCTCATCCGGGCTTCCTTCATCTTTCCATCTATTGGTGCAACTCCGAAGGTGGCACGCACAGTGTCGTTGGTAACCCGATCCCTCAGACTGATACCCAATGAACATCTGAGCATTCTCATCTCCATGGTGTGCAGAGACTGCTCGAGAGCTTTAGTAGTCGGCCAGCATTCACTAGCGCGACCTGTCTCACTACCACCTTGTAAATTTTTTATTTGAGACGGAGTGGAACTTTCTTGTCACCCATCACCCCCGTAGTTGCTCTCCACTTCATCCAAGCGGCTGTTACGTGCCTTTGAGCTTCCGATGATCTATGGCCTGTCGAGGTGATTTTAGAGCCGAGATATTCGGAGCAATTCACTTTCTTGAGGTCGGTGCCATCAATTTCGATTGATCCGTCATCCACTTGCGCGCCACATTCCATGTATTCAGTCTTCGCGATGTAGAACCGCAGTGCAAAACGTTGCAAGCGATCTTTCCAGAGCTGCATTTGAATTTCCAACTCCTCCCTCGTCTCGGCTGCCAACATAACATCGTTGGCGTAGAGTAGCGACCACGAATGCGGTTTCTGCATATACCGTGTGATTGCGTCCATGCAGAGTATGAACAGCAATGGTGACAGGGCAGACCCTTGATGGACCCCAACACGGGCAGGAAAGGGGTCATTTGTCCCTGATGAGCATCTGACCACTCTTGCCGGCTCTATGTACAGCAATCTTGTCCATCGTAAATACTCTCCCGGAACGTCTTGGGATCTGAACGCCATCCATATGAGATCATGTGGGACACGATTAAATGCCTTCTCCAGATTGAGAATGTGTATATTGCGATATTTCTCCCGATGCTTCTCAACCAGAAGCCTAGTGGCGTGAATGGCATCCGTAGTTCCACACCCTTAAACAAATCCGCATTGGTTTGCTGTTGTCACGGCGATATCTCTTAGACGCCTGTTCAGAATGCGTTCGAAAACCTTCATGGTATGGCACAGCAAACGAATCGGCCTGTACGACGAACAGTTAGCTGCGTCACCTTCCCCTTTCCAAATGGGCACAGTCACACTGGTCTGCCAGATATCCAGGGTTTTTCCTTCGGCGATAATCCGGTTGAAGAACTCAGCCAGCCAATCACAGCCGCGATCGCCCATCGTTTTCCAGACCTCAGCAGGCAAGTCATCTGGACCAGTAGCTTTGTGCAACTTCATCAGCGTTGGCTTCCCTGGGGTGGTAGTAATCATTGCGTTAACCGCAGTTAAACAGCGAAACTCAGCTGCGGGTTATATCCACGCTGGCCATGAGTTAGCCGCCCGCTGACCGTAGGGACACCCCATGTAAACCGCTTGTTAACCAGTGGTTGAATGGGAGAAGGTAGTCGTCACAAGTGCAAAACTCACTGCACTGATGGAATCGAACCCGGGCAACACGACTCATCGCTTTCCGCCATGAGGGACGGTCCTCTCGGCTGTTGTTCTCGTGCTAATCAAGGAGTCAATAGTCGTCAATGGATGCCATTCGCCCTTATCTTCTATAAATCATCACTCATTTTGAATTCACCATATATTTCTTGCAGTCAGACGATTTTAAGAGCTGAGATCTTTAATTCCAGTTATATTTTTTGAGCAGAGACTCGATCGCCTCTCGTTTTTGCCACGTTAAGATTCAAAAGAAACAGAATATGTATTTTGCTGTAAATGATTCTATTCAGAGATGCTAGAGCATAGCAGCTCGTCAATAGCTGCCGATATGGAGATTTGTTTCTGCATTCTTAGGACTTTTGTTCACAAATAGAATAGCTTGGAAAAAGCATTTTCTTCAATCGTTTTTCGCATTAACGAGCTATTTTCGATTTAAAACAGAATAAGCAAACATCCTGAACGTCCTGATACTAATTTTTATTGGGCGTTCTGTATTTATTCATTTAATTAGTTATTCAATTATTAATTGAATTATTACCTCAATTATACTTATGTATTTATCAATTTGCTCAATTGTTTATTTGTTCGCCTTTTTGATCGTTTGTTTATTTGCGAATTTCTTTGTTCCTTTATTGATTAATTTTTTATTTATTGTTTGTTAGGATATGTAAGTTTCTATCTAAAGATTAATTTCTTCACTTGCGCACAAGGTTTGACGTTTGACCTACTGATTTCATACTGTTTTCTATAAACTATGGAAATTGTATATTTTTTCTCAGTAATCTTCAAAAATTCAGCCTTTTCAGTTTTTTTCCGAGATTCCTGTCATTGCACGTCCGTCATTTCAAGTTAAGAAATTGATGTGTAGATAGAAACTTACAAAAAAAACGAATGAACAAGTGAACAAATAAATGCGCAATTAAACGAATGAATAAAGAGGCGATCTAATAAGCAAATGAATAAATGAATGAAATAATTGATTGCATGGATACATTAATTGATAATCACGATCATACCATTGATTGCAGTCGTCGCCCGAAAGAACCGGGCACTGCAGCGTACGACAATGCAAACCGTCGTGTGCCTTTACGTTAGAGTGATAGAGAGAGCATTGGAGGGAAGGAAACGCAGATGTGGGTCAACCGCGCGCAATAAGTCCTCAGGAGGACTTTTTTTGCGAGTGGTAAATCGAACCGGTCGGCGCATCCTCAACACAGCGCTCTTTCACACAGTCTGCTCAAACATTTTCAGTTCGTTGTCAACGGGCGGTATCGTGCGGTTAGCACATGAAACGATTCCCGGCCTTGACAACGGGCAATCAATGAACTGACCGCGCCGAAACCGCGCGATAAACTTACTCACAAGTGTGTAAATAGTATCTGGATGAAGCTGCAGTTGAAATTAATCGTTCACAATTTCACAAAAGGGATGTGTTTTCTTACAACTAACCGGCGTTCAACGGCTCGTTGACCATCTCCTAACTGCGCATTAACTACGCGGTTCATTCGCGTTCAACTCATTGATTACTACCACCCCTGACTTCCTCTGGTGTGATTTGGGGGACCGGCCCCTCTACGCTGGCTTCAGATGGGATGCTAGGAGGGGGAAACTCTTCGTCAGATATAACGTTGGAGTGCTGCCGCCGCCTTTCCAGGATATCGGTTGGGCAATGGAGAACGGTGCCATTTTCTGCTTTGATGATACTCTGATGTCCAAGGTCCTGTCATTTTCTGCTTTGATGACACTCCGATGTCCGAGGTGCCATCAATCAATAATGAACCCCTGGGGTGGTAGTCAATGGGTAGATAACCGCGAGTTAACTCGCGGTTAACTCGCGGTTAACTGTAGCTAACCGCGAGCTTTTTAGTTAACGATTTCCAGGAGATGCACCAGACATTTCTGAAGCTAAGCACACGCATGGCACTGTATGGGCCACTAGATGCGCATTGCAAAAAAAATTTCAAAAAAATGGTCTGTTCTGTCTTTTTTTTTGGTAAAAATAGTGATTTAAAATTTTTTTCTAGGCTTTTTTGAGCTTTTTTCAGCTCGCGGTAAGTTCGCGCAAAACTGCAACTAAACGCGAGCTGACAGAAAAAATGGAAATAGTGTGTAAAGGAAGAAAAAGGTGGATAGCTTCCAAAAAAGTCCTCCGGAGGACTTTTTCGGAAGCTATCCATCTTTTTCTTCATTCACACACTATTTCCATTTTCTCTGTGAGCTCCCGCTGGGTTGCAGTTTTGCGCAGACTTAACGCGAGATCACATACGATAACGCGTATTCCTTACGCTTACGCTTGCTGACGAGTACGCATGTCGTCGTGAAAGGGTGCAGGACGTTGATGATTTGATGCAGTACCCCAGAGTGAGTGTGCAGGATGTGTGCAGGACTCCACTGTGGGTATGCAGGACCCCATTGGGAGTGTGCAGGATGTGCGCAGGACCCCACTGGGAGTGCGCGGGACCCTAGTAGGGTCACCAACAGTACAGGACACCAAGCGATAACTTGTTCCTGAGCATTTTTTCTTCAATTTTTTACTTAATTTCACTTTTGCCATGGGCAGATCAACCATTCCATGGGGGTAGCACAACAACCGATTTTGTCGAGAACTCTGCCTTTAGGTGTGACGTCATAAGGCGGCTGATGCTTTACTGGGATGGTAATGTCAGGTCTGTAGGATGTTGTAGGCTGTAATCGCGGAATCGAGGACGGAGACCATCCTCCTATGGGATGTCGACAGCAACAGCGTTTCCGCGGATAGGCTGTCTACGGCACCATGGAGGGGGGCGATGGGCAGTTCTCGAGGGGCTATCCCTGCCCTTGTTGGATGTCTACAGGAAGCATTGCGTGAGGTGGCATCTCATCCGTGTCCTGTAGACAACGGCGAACGTCCGAGCATGTCGTCCAAGGACACCGTTGGAAAGTGCATAGGGCTTCAGATCACGTCATCAAGGCGCAGAGGAAGTGCGTATGGCGTCAACATCCGGTAATTAGCCGTTGGGTCTTGCTGCTGCTAGTTTCTTCCTCCGACCCCTCATTAATGTTCACTTTTGTGATGAACAAATATACTTTTTAATCATGATAGCATAAAGACTGTGTTTATGACGAACACTGTCTTCATCGTCACAGATAACCCTCAGACACAATTTCTTTGATTTATATGTTAATGTGTAGTAAACCTCTCCTGTATCAAACGTGCCAAGTGCGAGATTTAAAACCTTCCGAATCAGCGAGATATGAGCGACCAATATCATTCCGATCTCCTTCACTCGGCACCACGACCGCACTCTTTTTCTTGATTTTTAGACTGAGTAGCGGCTGGATGAATGCCGACCGCTTTGTCGTTGTTCATTGTTTCGTCGGCCTGTTCTTTGATTCTGTATTGCTCTCGCGCAATGACTGCGAATGAAGAGAAATAAGATGTAAATTTTTGCCCTCATGATGTGAGCATTGATATGGTGTTTTACATCCGTTATCAGAGCGCGTGGGGCGATCTCGGAGATACCATTGTGGCCAGCTTGTGATGCTCTCCGAAGTAAGCACAAAACGGAGGATTTATTTCGTTTAGTTTTTTTGCCTTTCATGAGCAAATACCCTGTCTGCAATGCAAAAAACTACCTTGGTTCGGTTGGTAATTAATCACAGAAATATGAGAGCGTAGTTTTCTTAAAGCGATAGTAACCTTGACTTGAACGAGTTACGTTCTCGATAACGCATGCGTAGTGAGTCTGCCCCAAGGTGACAGCGCTAACTATCTGTAGCGAATCTCACTCTTCATACATAGACATAACGTTGATGGATCTGGTCAACAATAGAGTTTGCCAGATGACACCCTCATGTTCGTTTTGGGCAACATTGATTTTGTGTCACAAACTGCGTTCTTAGATATTTGTGAGGAAGTTCCCGATGGAAAAAAAACCTGATATGGTTTTCGCGTTCATCGTGCTCGGGGGGGGGGAGAAGCCAAGGGAACAACCGTGGAGCGATCTTAGCAATAAACTTCGAAGCAGTCGATCGCCGGGGAGAATAAGCTAGGATCGCTCCACGGTTGTTCCCTTAGCTTTCATTCCCCCGACACGATGAAGGCGAAAACAAAGGCGCAGCATATACGATGATGCAAATTGGCCAGTTTCGAGGTGGTCTCGCACTTCGCGAGTTGAGGGAGCAGATCTGCCACTCAAGGACTGAGTAAGGTATCTCTGTCCGGATTTCAGGTGAGATAATACGCTTTTCTGTAATCTGTCGTTAGAGATGAATATTTCTGGTTTAAATACAGTTTTCCTAGAACAGGAAACTGTTGAAACCAGCGAGTTTTGGCAAGCCGATTCTTGCTCAATCAATGAACAACGGGTTTGGGGTGGCGACAGCAAAGACCTGCTAGCCTTTCAGCCTACCCTCGATTCGCCTCGTTTCGAGGGAAGTTCCTCATTTGTTCCGAGGGAAGTTTCGTTGTTGTACTCGGGAACATCCCCACCAATGCTTTTGTCAGTGGTGGTAAAAATGAAATCCTGACAACTCTAGTTCAGATAGCACACTAAAAATTACCAGCAAATTATCATGTGACTTACCGTAGTCTTGTATTAATTACTCCAAAAATATGTATAGAATGTTTTTCAGGAACACGACCTGGAGATACGATCGGAATTTAATAGCCACACACAAAGAAGTCAGTGACAGACTAGATACGTATGCTCGATACGTCGACGAGCAGAAGGCAAAAGCATCATGGCGCGTCAAACAGTTGGCTAAAATCTATTTTGGTCAGCAAAAACAATAGACTGTTTGGAATAAAAACTTTTCCTAATTTTGAAAAGTACACAACAGCTCTACAGCGCACTTCATAACCGTTAAATCACATTTGAAACAGCATTTTCATACAGAAGAAAGCTCCAATAAAATCGTAATTATGAATTCCAAACTCTGAGTTCGAAATAGTGGCGAATCACATATTCGAGATGTGATGTCTTAATTTGGTGCAAATCGTTTTCGATTGATATAGTATTTCATGACCAACTAATCACTCCGTGTAATTTGTTTTAGGTTGTGTGAAATCATGACATCTCAGGAATTCTGAAGTACATCGGTCCTCAGATTTGTTCAGCAACATTACTGTGTTGTTGGATCACACGTTTCAAATACGGAGGATATGATACCGGTCCAAGCTTCCTGAACGACGATCTTCATCTGCAAAGTCAAAGAAAACAGGCAACTTTGAGCACTAGCTTCCCTGAAAAAGATTCTGCAAAGACAAAAACAAAGTTGGAGACGAATCTGAAAGCAGGCCATGTCAGAGCAACAGCTCTATGCTGTTGTAAGTTTTTTTCAGGAGCTGTTTTGCTATCTGAGCTGCAGATGTAGCTAGGAGATCGTAAGAGAAAAAACAGTTCTGCAAAATTGAGTGTCCAGCGCAGACTCGATATAACGTCGGTGTCGCGACGTGTGCTGCACTACGCTCCGAGTCTGCTTTATCCATCCTGCAGCATCGGTTGTCACGGAGTGTGAGCAGCCGCTAGCCCGACACAACTGAACCAGAGGACTTACGCGGCGTCCCTTGCTTAAGCCTGCCACGCGGATGAATATGTAGTATTTTACATTGTCTCACATGGGATAGGCCCTACAGCCTCTGGACACGCCCACAACGATATGACGCCATTCTGGCACACAGAACGACAGTTTCACCATCGTATACCAGATCACACTTCCCGCTATGTCAGCGGTTATGATGCAATAGTCAATAAATACAGTGTTTACGCAATACCATACTTTCATACAGAACAAGACACTCTTTGCTGGAACTTCTTTACGAAACCTGAAATAACATTAAACACACGCAGTTATACCCACTACTCCCGTGGGACGCAGACCTCGCCCAGTTAGCTACGAGGTGGGTGTGGAGCCAGCAACGACCCCCGTTCATAGCGAGGCGTGCGAGCAGACGAGTGTCAAGCACTCGCAGAGGCCAAGCCAGAGGAACGGGGTTACCTGAGATGTTTGAAGTTGTCGGCAGGAGTCGTTGTAGTTGACGCGGCTGGAGCTCTTCTTCTGCGACCTCGCACGTCCACTCGACCATCAGGCGTTGACAGGAGTTGGAGTTGCAGGCAGGTCGCCACTGCATTGGAGAACCATCGGGCAGGAGAAGTCGAGAGCAGCCGCCGCACGTCGTCGTCGTCGCACACCAGAATGAGGATGCCCGGCGCAATCGATAGGCGGGGCGCCGAGTTGTTTACGATTATCGGCATACGGTAGAAGTCGTGGCGGGACCAGGCGCGGAGAGGCCAGGCGCGGCCTTTAAGGAATTAAGTCGTACGGAAGTCACGACACTGGGGGCCACGCGAAGATGACGTCTGGCATACGCGTTGGTGCCGAAGCTAGCTCCCTCACTTAGTACACCACATGTCCTACCTACCCTACGGGGAGCTACGGGGCCCTACTGATAATCGACTTGAACCGCTTGGCTTGTCCATGGGGAGGTGCAGGCAAAGGTCTGCTGGTCGCTCTAGCGACGGCGGGTCTATATCTCCTCTACAAGTACCTACTTCAATGTGCGGGAGATAACGCACCTACAGAACAACAAATACATATACATACAAAATATAAATATACATATATACATGAACGCAGTTGAGTTTCTTCTGAGGACGGAGTTGACACGGGTTGACGTTGACGAGATAGTGGACGAGGCGGCAGACGAGATAACGGCGACGAGTTAGATGGCATCACGGCTTGACGGAACGGCACGATTGTTTGGCTTGACGAGTGAGGCATACATGCAGCTTGATTGTACATTGGTGGAGTCGACATTGCCCATAGATTGCCCATAAACAGATCGAGACACACCACAGCATTGTTGCCCATCACCAGATCAAGTCACAACGCGGCGATGCCTGTAAATACACGAAAACACGCGGGGGGTTTACTCGAGTGTGTTTTTACACCCAATTTTCACGCGGTCAAATTTGAGTGAGCCTTCTCCCTCACTGTGTGTTGCAAGAGAACCCAGGGTCCCTGGAGGCACAAACTGAGAAGATAACCCGGGGCCTGTAAAAAGATGTTCTACGACCACCCAACCGCCCCCGGCGGTGATTGACCCGGATACCAGACAGTAGCCTGGTAAGGTTATCAACATTGCGGCCGTCACGATGGATCCTGGCTGCCACGTCCATGATCTGCTCTTCGTCATCGGATGATCGTGGACCAAGTGGCTCTTCGTCTGAGAGAGGCTCTTGCTCACCAAAGAATCTGTAATTAGATCCAGGTGAGTAACGGAAACGGGGAGGACTCTAAGCCTCACCCCACAACGCGGTTAACATACTATTCAAAACGATTAACTATTCTACGCGTATATGAAACGCGGATAAACGATTTCAACTTACTGTCCCATCGAAATTTTCCATCTGTCTTGTTCTGCACTCCATGACAGGATCAGGGAACCTTTGCACCTTAAATAGGCAGTAATGACCTAGCCTGGGGGCAAGCGAGGAAAAAAGAACGAATGGGCTAGCATAAAATGCGTTTAGAGTAAGTTGAATTTGAATTTTGCAACGCGGTTTTGGTTTTGTTGAAAAAACGGTTGAAATTGCTATATTTACGATAGCGAATAAACGAAAACACGTTATAAGTACACGAACGCGGTAGTAGATCAAAACATTCCCAAATGGGGAAAGTCAAAGAAGGCACATACTAATGTGCGAAGCTAAACTATTGATTACTAACTATTGATTGAAAACTAGGAAGGTGTGTATACTAATAGTGGAAGGACTAAGAATTTTACTAAATACTATTAATCTAAAAAGAAAGTGAGATTTTTGAGTGTTGTCCCAACTTCTCAAAGCTACTGGAACGCGATGAGGCAATGAGACAACACAATACAAAGTAAAGGGTACTGGCCAGGTTGCGTGGTGTTTGTAGCACGCGGTATGAGCAGTGGACAAATATTTGTGAAGAGACTATAACAAAAGGGGAAACTATAGTATGAAGCGTACGTGGGGTTTTATTGGGCTCTAAGAGCAGCAGGATGGTACAGACTAACTCAGTGGGACCACACGTACGAGGAAGAGGTGGAGGGATCGTATGAAAATGGTGGTCCACTGCTCTGATGAATGACCGCTGCGAACGGGGTTAAAAGACGACAAATATGAAAAAATCATACGAGAACAACTCTAGCGCTGCGTATTAACGCCGCGCTGTCATCAAATAACCTCATAACAAACAATTAGGGTACCTGACCAGTTATGACATTGCGATGTTGGTGCTGAGGAATAATGAAGTCATAACGACGTGACGAGCCAAATATGAGATGAGACGCGGCCGAGTGTAGACGCGATGAGTCATCACTGGCTGCTTGAAATTGGCTGCGTACGTCGCTCGTTTGAATTGTGCGGCAGACACGCTGCGCGTCGAGACGCGTCGCGTATTGCCGCTGGAGCACATTTACTGACGATGTTAGTGTCAGAACGGGGAAATCGTCATAGTCGATGCCTAAACGATAGTAAAACGACAAAATAAGAGTATTACAAGCACAATTAGTGATAAGTAATAAACTTATGTGCAGTTTTAGCTGCACGTCTCGGCTGAACACGCGGATTGACTGCTGGAGGTGTTGTGGCAGTCGAATTTTCCGGTGTTGGTAGATTCCTGATGACATCTGCGAAGGCTGCACGAACTTCCAGCGGGTAGAGATGAGATAATGACCTAGCTAAAGTCTTACCGTTGGCCATACGGACATCGGCTGTGCGAGCACAATTGTCCTTGCCGTAGTGAATTTTAACGATAACACCATAGGGCCATTGGCCACGGGATAACTTCTCGTCATAGACGAGCACTACATCACCTACCTCTGGAGTACTTTTCGAGTACTTCGCTTGTCGAATTCGAACCTGATGTCTGTCCCGTAACGCGGCGAGGTAGTCGGAGTGCCACAGTTCCCAAAATGCATTGAGAACGCGGATTGTTTCCTTGTACCATCTCGTTAAGCGATGAGACGCGTCGTCCAAATCGTCCAACGTTGGCTCAAACGGCGGTAGTTGAATCTCCACTTCTGGAGAAATGAAGTCTACCGGCCGGAGTACGTGGGCGAACGGAGTACCTTGCCTGAAAGGGGTTATAGGACGCGAATTTATGATCGCTTCGATCTCTGAAATCGCTGTTTCAAGATGGCTAAGCGGCAGAATCGCGCGGCCTACAGATTTTTTGAAGGCATTTTTAAATAGCGCGACCATACGCTCATAAAAACCACCTTTCCACGGGGACAGAGGAGTGATGAACTTCCAGGTTATTCGATGATCAACGCAGAAATCCCAAATCGGTTGCCAGTTCTTTTTTGGCGTAGATAACCTTCGTGATTGCGTCTTCTCCAGCATGAAACGTCGTGGAGTTATCGCTGTAAACAATCTTCGGAGTACCACGTCGAGCTAGAAAGCGTCGGAAAGCTAAAATAAACTCTTGAGCGGTATTATCAAGTACAAGTTCCAGGTGCACAGCACGTGTAGACATACAAGTGAAAAGACATACCCACACCTTCCTCGTCTGCTGCAGAGGTTCTCTGCAGGCAAGCGGACCAAGATAGTCAACGCCGACGTTTTGGAAGGGTTTGGAACGCGTAACGCGTTCTCGCGGTAGAGGAGGCATCTCCGGATACCGGTAGGCATGTCCATTGTATCTCTTGCAGGTAACACACGTTTGCAAGACTTTAGGAACAGTAGTACGTGAGGATGGAAGGAAGAAATGCTTACGCAAATTTACCATGGTACTGTGAGCACCTGAGTGGCGCGATTTCACGTGGTAATACATGATCACGAGGTGCGTAAGTTGATGAGATGGTACCAACAGCATGGGAGCGGTCTCGAACGGTCCGACACGAGCGGGACACCGAATAACGCCGTCGATTGCTCGACTGGCATTGAAACGGTGAAGATATAGCCGCTCCAACTGAGGTTCACTCTCGCGATAATGTGCGAGAACGAGCATTTTCTCAGCGGTGTGGACGTCCGAAACCTCAACTTGCCCATACGGGGTAATAGAAGCGACAAGCGGCAATTTTCGAACCAATTTTATGCGCAAATTGAGCGAAACGCGGTCGAAAATTCTGCGCCTGATAAAACGAAGTATAAAGATGGTAATATACACAAGCTTCATATACCGGTTGGTAACCAAAAATGGCAAAACTGATCGGAACTTACCCTCCGCAATGACATTCACCTCAGAATACTCCTTTTGAACATCTTCACCAGTAGTAGGTGGGATAGTGAAGTCCAAATCGTCGTCCGGCCATTCCTCTAACGGGGTAAGCAGAAAGGGAGGACCAGTCCACCAGATGTGATTTTGGGCATCGTTTGACGCGAGACCGCGGGTAGCGCAGTCTGCGGGATTGTTGTTGGATGCCACATAGTGGAATTTCACAGTGATGGTCCGGCTCTCAAATTCCGCAACGGCGTCCCGTATAGACTTGACCCTGTTTCCAACGAAGGTCTTGAATGGCTTGGTAGAGTGGATCCAGTGCAGGACGATCTGAGAGTCTGAGAAAAAATGGATAACGCTGATAGGCAGCTCGGGATGTTTTACCAAATACTTGGTCAAATTGACGCTGATAAGAGCTGCGAGAAGCTCTGCTCGTGGAATGGTCATCGGCTTGATGTCGCTGAGCCGCGATTTTGCCATAACCAGACGGGATGTTGTTGAATCCGATGAACGGCAGACTAAATAGGCGCAACAGGCATAGAGACGCCGGGAAGCGTCTCCAAACACGCAGAGCTCTAAAGAACGCGGTAAATTAGACGGAGGTAAAACTAACCGTGGTATAGGTGGAGCTGGATGACGAAGATCTTCCAAAAGGTTCATCCAACGCTGGAGATCAGCTTGATCCAACGGGGTGTCCCATCCCAGCTGTTTAATCCACAGATCTTGTAGAAACACCTTGAACGGCGCTAAAAAGGGGGTAAGCAACCCAAGAGGGTCATAAGTAGAGGCAAGCGCACGCAAAGCGGTGCGTTTGCTGCTTACCTTTATATCCGCAGTTCGTATCTGTACACGCAAGGAGTCTCTTGTGGTTAGCCACGGTATACCTAGTAAACTTACCTGCGCGGAGTTAGTTGCCCGGTCTTGAGTGGGTATTGAAGAGTTGACAGCTTCTGAGTTGCACACGAACTCCCGAAGGTTCATGTGCATGCTGTCGAAAACGTCCTTGGCAAGCTGATATTTTTGCTTGGCTTCTTCTTGTGACGCAGCTCCGAGGATGACATTGTCGACGTAGGTGTTCTTCTCGATTTCATCATTCAACGGGGTCGCGGAAAGTCGTAGGTAGAATTGAATGGACGCAGCAAGTAGGAACGGCGATGCGTTGACACCAAACGGAATGCGAGTAAAACGCAGAAAACGTAAGTTGTGAGGTGATGGAGGTTTTGAAGGGTCCTTTAACCATAGAAACCTTGTCGCGTCCCGTTGCGAAAGCTGAAGATGGATCTGATGAAAAGCTTTCTCCACGTCCGCGATCAGCAGATAACGGTGTAGTCGAGCACGCAGCAAAATTCCCGTCAATTCCGGAAGGAGTGTTGGTCCTTGATGCAAGCAGTCGTTAAGACTGTGCGTACCGGTGCGTTTCGATGAAGCATCGAAAACAACGCGGAGCTTCGTAGTCGACGAGGATTCCTTGTACACCGCCTGGTGCGGGATGTAGTAGACGCGGGAATTGTCGAAGACGTTTTCTTGGACTTCCTCAACGATTCCGGCGGTGATATGATCCTCAATCGTCTGCGCATATCGGCTCCAAGCTTCGGGCTTCTTGCTGAGGCTCTGAAATTGCGCCAAAAGGCGACTATATGCTACCTGTTTGTTATCCGCCAGATCTGGAAACCGTGTTTTCCACGGGAATTGAACATACAAAACATTATTATCAAAATAAGTACTATAAAAATTTTGAAGGATTTCTTTGTCCAACTTACAATCCGCTTTGGGGTCGTGATCGTCGAAAATTCCTATTGAGTCGAGCGACCAAAGGCGCTGGACTGCTGCGTCGTCGTCAAGATCGGGGTCTCGGACGGGGTGGATAACGGGGGCTTCCAGACTTGCTGGAGGCGCTGCCGAAAATCCTGGCTACCTGAAACAACTGTACCGAAACGCGAGTGACTCAAAACCATACCTGAGGGCAGGCAAATGGGAGTCTCGGCTGAGACGATGTCCCGGAAGTGGTCGATACCGATGAGGATATCCGGTAGTACAGGTTCCGATCCACACGATGGTAGTCCGAGTTCGTGACGGTGGATAAATTCCACGTCATTGTCGCTGAGGCACGGTGGATGTTGTGCAAACGTGAGAACGTCCTTGGTGGTGAGTTCGACGCTGAAATACCTGTCAAGCAAGTCGACCAAACTTACCTGGACGATACCAGAAACTTCAGTTGTTTGACAACCACCAAAACCGACGAAAGTACGCGGTTTGCTATCAGTCGACTGCAATCCCAAACGCTTTGCTGTGCCAGAGCAGATAAAACTTTTCTGCGCGCCGGAATCAAGGAGCAAGATTACATCCTCGAGTCGTTCGGTAACGCAGTTCATAGCTCTGGCTGTGACGAGCATAAGCGAAGGGTGGGATTTACGCGGTACAACTGTAGATGATCCAATATTGCTGATAGTACTGTAGAGCATCTGAAGCTGTTCAGCTTCCTCGTCCGACGGAAGCACATGGTACTGTGCTGGATATGGTGAATTGCGGCGCAAATTTGGAGAATTTGAGCGCTCCCTGACGGGAGAATGAATCGAAACGCGACTGGGAGATTGCGGGCGAGTACCGTACGGACGGTTAGACTGATACGACCTACCAGACTGATACCAATCTCGCGATGGGGAGCGAGATGGACTGCTCCTTGACCTTTCACGTGTCCTGTCGTCTCGTCGAACGGGACTTCTTGACGAATATCGATCGCTTGGAGAACGGTGACGTTGGCGGTCTCGGCTTCGACGGTCGCTGTGCTCATAGCGCTCACTGGAAGAAACGCGACGGTCACGAGGACCTTGCGTGTTATGACGGCAAAGGAGAACGTGGTGATCTCCTCCACATGCACGGCACGCAGAAGAATTGCAGTCACGCGAACGGTGACTGCCACTGAGGCACTTCCAACAGAGATCGCGAAGTTGAACGATGTTGCGGCGAACCGATACTGGAACATCTAAATAGCATTGCATAGAACGATGGTTAGGTGACTTACAAAAACAACACTCCACTGGACTGTTACGTCCCGTGGGCGACTTAGAACGCGATGTTGAGCGTTGCGGGTGCTGGATATTCACAGAAATACTGTCCGAAAGGGCTACGGAGTCGTCGTATTTCTCCTTGGATGCGATGATGCGGTCCAGTTTCTGCATCACCTGGTCCATGTCGAAATCTGCGTCGGACTGGAACTCCAAGTCGTGAAGCTTCTGCCGGATCTCCGCAGGGAACTTGTTCTTGACGGCATCAAGAACGGGTAGAACGTTCCGAAAGTTTTCGTACTTGTTGAGTCCCTGCAAAATACCTTTAACGCGGAACCAAGTTTTACGCAGATCAGTGCCCACGTTGGACGCGGGTGGGATCTGCTGCAACTGCTGGTGCAATGTAACACGCGTTTTGTGCGGACGATCGTATCGAGCCTTGAAGGCCTTGACCAAAGCATAGTAGTCGCACTCGTCCGGGTCCAAATCCTGGAGAACCACTTGAGCTTCACCTTTCAACAGATTCTGCAAATATAAAAATTTGTGTGCGGGCGCAATAGCAGAGTTGTTATGAACCGCAATTTCGAACGCGCACCAAAACCGACGAAACTGGGTTATATCGCCACTGAACGGCTCGAGCGTGAGCTTGGCGAGCTGCAACGGTGAATATGGTTGTTGCTGAGGGGGCGTGGCACACCCTCCCATACCACCTAGGAAACCAGTGGGATATGAAAACGCGGTGTTTGGTGGCTGCGAAAACGCAGAAATCGCGGGCTGCTGATTGACGCTGGGCGTTACGGCGACGTGCTCATTTGACTCCTCTCGAACCGTGGTATTGAGCGTCACGTCGGTCATCGCTGTCTGACGACAGCTCTCGATCAGCATATTGGTAGTATTTAGGTTCTCATTGAGGGTAGTCATGAGGGACTGAGCCTCGAGCAGTACGTCATCAACGCGGGACTCGTGCACGAAGTTGGCATATGCCTCCCCATCCTCGGAAGGATTCGAGGATTCTCCGACGTAGCTGAGCAGAAGTTGGCGTCTTTTCCTGAACATGACGCAGGGCAACGCGGATGGCAGCCAAATGCGACTCGATCGCTCGTTTGCGATCTTCCAGACATCTTCGCTTGTCCTCCACGCGAGTGTCGAACGGCTGCAAGAGATGAGTGGGGATCGTACCTTTGGCCACTTCCAACGCGATTATTGCCCTGGTCAGATCAGTCTTCAGAATACCAATCGATGTCATGATGGCTGAACGTTTGCAGGTGGTAGACTGCGATTTCCAAGTCTGTAAAGAGTAAAGAGTGAGTGTTATGCTGTGTCGCAGGGTAGCCGCGGCCGCAGGCTCCCTACGACGGGTACGCGTAAATTAAACGACGCTCGCCTTGCAAAAAACTGCGACATAAACAGGAGTGGATGATATATCTACCCAGAAAATGTGAACCGTGAGCAAGCAACTGTGACATAGCAGTATGTGGGTGTTAGGAACGGAGACCATGAAGAATAATTGTGAGACAAACTAATTGGACGGTAGGGTTACTAGGGGTCATAGTGTTGCGGAAGACCTGACGCGGGCCTCCTCACAGCTTTCGGCTGCACCCGCTCCCTTGGCGCGCCCATGGCCATACGCACCCCTCCTTGTCCCCTGCCGGTCCGTGCCACCCGAAGCGGCCGAGGGGGAGGAGCGCGACCACAGAGAGGGGGTGGGCTCTGTCCCAAACGCCAGGTCCCCTTGTAACGCTCTGACACCAGGACTTACCTAGCACTACCTAGCGCTGCATAGCCGTTACGCAATTACCTAGACCTATGCCGGGATAAGGGGGACGCACGCGGATTCGATCACGCCAGCCGAACGCAGGTTTCCCACGCTCGACTGCGGCCGGATGCACCATGTCGCGACGTGTGCTGCACTACGCTCCGAGTCTGCTTTATCCATCCTGCAGCATCGGTTGTCACGGAGTGTGAGCAGCCGCTAGCCCGACACAACTGAACCAGAGGACTTACGCGGCGTCCCTTGCTTAAGCCTGCCACGCGGATGAATATGTAGTATTTTACATTGTCTCACATGGGATAGGCCCTACAGCCTCTGGACACGCCCACAACGATATGACGCCATTCTGGCACACAGAACGACAGTTTCACCATCGTATACCAGATCACACTTCCCGCTATGTCAGCGGTTATGATGCAATAGTCAATAAATACAGTGTTTACGCAATACCATACTTTCATACAGAACAAGACACTCTTTGCTGGAACTTCTTTACGAAACCTGAAATAACATTAAACACACGCAGTTATACCCACTACTCCCGTGGGACGCAGACCTCGCCCAGTTAGCTACGAGGTGGGTGTGGAGCCAGCAACGACCCCCGTTCATAGCGAGGCGTGCGAGCAGACGAGTGTCAAGCACTCGCAGAGGCCAAGCCAGAGGAACGGGGTTACCTGAGATGTTTGAAGTTGTCGGCAGGAGTCGTTGTAGTTGACGCGGCTGGAGCTCTTCTTCTGCGACCTCGCACGTCCACTCGACCATCAGGCGTTGACAGGAGTTGGAGTTGCAGGCAGGTCGCCACTGCATTGGAGAACCATCGGGCAGGAGAAGTCGAGAGCAGCCGCCGCACGTCGTCGTCGTCGCACACCAGAATGAGGATGCCCGGCGCAATCGATAGGCGGGGCGCCGAGTTGTTTACGATTATCGGCATACGGTAGAAGTCGTGGCGGGACCAGGCGCGGAGAGGCCAGGCGCGGCCTTTAAGGAATTAAGTCGTACGGAAGTCACGACAGTCGGCATTGATCGTGAGGAGACTTCGCGTTCACTGTTGAAGGTTGGCGCAAACTCAGTGCCACATGCTATAACATAGGTGCACGGAGTTTGCGCTAACCTTCGACAGGGAACGCGAAGCCTCTTCACGATCCATGCCGATGTTACGCTTCGTGCAGTGCCATGTTCACAAAAGGCATCAAAATACATAATAGTACAGAAATGGGTAGACTTTTCTGTCATCCCGAAAAATGCATCTGCTACCACTGAAACTACCTACGGTCCACCGTTTAACGTACTATGTATAGGCCGTGAAAACGCGAAATCCTCTTGGTTCCTATGCGTGCTGTTGCGCAGCGCAGGTTAGAGATAGCGAGCGTTGGGCAGACGCAGGCTGCAGCATCTCGCGCGCCGCACGCACCATGAGGGATGAGAATTACAACTTTCAAGGCACTGTTGACGAAAAACTTCATCCTCGAATTTTCCATGACAAACGCTCTCAGAAGCAGAACAGCGTCGAAGAAATGGGACGAAAAGCTAGCCAGGAGCCCCTTAGAAAAATGGGCAATCCCCGTCGCTTTGGGCAAGCCCGGCCCCTTTCTGCCCCTCGTCGTGAACAATGGAGCACTCGAGATCGTGAACCGAGGGATGGCTTCCGATCAGAAGCCTCGTTCCTTCCTTCATTCTTCACTTCTCTCTTTACTCAGGTCAGCTCGCATACAATGGCTGCGAAAGACGGAAGTTGCAAGACTTGGGCAACTCGTCCACCATGCTTTCCTAGCTCAATTTTTCAGGGACCATAATTCCGTTCCGAGAAGGTCTTGTACGATTCCAGAGGCATCATTGGAATCAGAAGGATACCGTTTTTATGATAGGCAAAAAACAGAAAAGGTATTCTTATCGTGAACACTGCCTTTGAACAGAGGGTACGCAATAAGTTGCGTTCAGTATTTGGCAATTAGTCACATTTCTTGGAACCTCTAACACCTGTTTCTCTGTTTTCTCTTATCATTCATTCACAACTCCTTCCCAGATATTGAATTCCGAATTCCGCAAGTTCCATTCAGCTGTTCACCTCGCCTTTCTTGATCTTGGGAAAGCGTTCGACAGAGTCGCTCACGAAGTAATATCGTATGCTCTGCGTAGCCGAGATGTCCCCGAAGAATTGATCGATTGGGTGAAGCTTTTGTACGTGGACACGTCAAGTTGCATACGATCTGCGGCAGGAACATGGAGGCCTTTTCGAATCACTGTTGGAGTTCATCAAGGCTCCGCCCTCTCCCCTCTGCTCTTCATCATCGCCATGGATGTCATCACACGAGATTTGCAGAGTTCAGCACCTTGGACACTGTTGTATGCTGACGACGTGATGCTCGCCTAAGAGAGCAAAGAAAATCTCCAAGCACAAGTTTAAGCTTGGCACGACAGACTGGCAGCATTCGGGCGCCGTGGTGGTGTGTCTGATCGTTTTCTGTCCGACGTCCGACACTCGTCTGACCGGGTCTTTGAATTTCCCGCAATTTTCGACACCATCTGTCAGAGCGCGTTATTGTTTCAACAATACGCGGAGAAGGTCGCGGAAGGTGTGTTAGGGGGGAACCTTACTTGGAGCGATGTTATCGCAGTCAGAAGGGTGATCTAGCACTGGTTGGCGCGCGCGACAAAGGAGTCGAGGAGTAGCGGTGAGGTCAGCCGTCGCGCGCGGCGTTTGCGTGGCAGCTGCTACGCGCGATGGCATCGCGCCCACATCGCTTCTAAACCATAGTTTTTTGCGCGATTGCCTGCTGTTTAGCGTGGTTCGCGATTTCATCACATCGCAGCGCCCTGCACTGCGATGTGAGAACATCGCGGGAGCTTTTTTCTCATGTTTCGTAGTTTCCTCGGTTTATTTCAATCTTTAATCTTCGTTCTTTGTATTTCCTTTTTATTATATGTCTCATTATGCTCTGTTAACCCATTCATGACCGCACGCTACCACTACCGCTTCGGAGTGCACGTTTTTCAAAAATTTAATTCTCTGCCACTACGAAGAATTTCCAGCCTTTCTCACGTTCAATGTATTCTCTACGGAAGTCGTGGTCCGTTGGCAGCTCCACTATAGCACAATCCTCAAATTTTTGTGAAAATAGCAGAGGCTAAAAAATCGTTGCGAAAACATTTTCTCGAGCACAATATGAGTTCTTTTTTCTTTCAGTGCCATTTCTAAGCTCTCTTAGCAAGAAACCTTAATTCGAATCACGTTCTGTTCATCTGAAACAAGCCACGACCATGACTACACCTACCATGACCTCGAAACATCGTTTTTCCTCAATTTGAGCGTTTCACCCAATCGAGATGCGCCCAAAGTCAGTGAATTACGTAAACCCCAAGATCAAATTATTAACAGACAACTCTGAAAAAACAAAGATCTGTGAAAACGAAACTAAGCTCGAAAACTTCTAAAATCCTGCTCTTTCCGATTTGTGCATGTTTGGGTGAGGACGCCAAATGGCTTCGAAGTATGGTTTCTCTTTAGCGCGATGCGATGTGTTGGCGCGATGTACATCGCAGAGCAAACCACATCGCGCGCGATTTTCGTGGCGCGATGTAAGTAAGGTTCCCCCCTTAGGTTTAGGAGAAGCGCGCAAAACATTACGATCGTGGTGAGACCACATTACCTGTTGCATATTGAGTGCTTTAAACTTTCGCCGTTATGGATCGTGGTGGGACCACGCTACCTGTTGCATATTGAGTACTTTGAACTTTCGAGGCTATGGATCGCGGTAAAACCACCCTACCTGTTGCATATTGGGTCCTTCAAACTTTCAAAGCTATGGATCGTGGTGGGACCATCCTACCTGTTGCACATTTGGGTCCTTAAAACTTTCGACGTTATGGATCGTGGTGGGACCACCCTACCTGTTGCATATTGAGCCCTTTAAACTTTCGAGGCTATGGATCGTGGTGGGACCACCCTACCTGTTGAATATTGAGTCCTTTAAACTTTCGAGGCTATGGATTTTAGTGGGACCACCCTACCTGTTGCATATTAGGCCCTTTAAACTTTCGAGGCTATGAATTTTGGTGGGACCAACCTACCTGTTGCATATTAGGTCCTTCCAATTTTAAAAGCTATGGATCGTGGTGGGACCACCCTACCTGTTGCACATCGGGTCCTTCAAACTTTCGACGTTATGGATCGTAGTGGGGCCACCCTACCTTTGCATATCGAGTCTTTTGAACTTTCAAATATATGGATCGTGGTAAGACCACCCTACCTGTTGCATATCGAATCTCTTGAACTTTCAAAGTTATGGATCGTGGTGGGACCACCCTACCTGTTGCACATTGAGTCCTTTAAACTTTCGAGGCTATGGATCGTGGTGGGACCACCCTGCCTGTTGCATATTGAGTCCTTTAAACTTTAGAAGCTATGGATTTTGGTGGGACCACCCTACCTGTTGCATATTGGGTCCTTCAAACTTTCAAAGCTATGAATCGTGGTAAGACCACCCTACCTGTTGCAGTTTGAGTCCTTTAAACTTTCGCCGTTATGGATCGTGGTGGGACCACCCTACCTGTTGCATATTGGGTCCTTCAAACTTTCAAAGTTATGGATCGTGGTGGGACCACCCTACCTGTTGCATACTGGGTCCTTTGAACTTTCACAGTTATGGATCGTGCTGAGACCACGCTACCTGTTGCATATTGAGTCCTTTGAACTTTCGAGGCTATGGATCTTGGTGGGACCACCCTACCTGTTGCATATCGAGTCTCTTGAACTTTCAAAGT
This sequence comes from Aplectana chamaeleonis, assembly GCA_029168955.1. Taxonomy (NCBI): domain Eukaryota; kingdom Metazoa; phylum Nematoda; class Chromadorea; order Rhabditida; family Cosmocercidae; genus Aplectana; species Aplectana chamaeleonis. Next base: position 130,862 of record JAPDOI010001320.1, read on the forward strand.
TATGGATCGTGGTGGGACCACCCTACCTGTTGCACATTGAGTCCTTTAAACTTTCGAGGCTATGGATCGTGGTGGGACCACCCTACCTGTTGCATATTGAGTCCTTTAAACTTTCGAGGCTATGGATTTTGGTGGGACCACCCTACCTGTTGCATATTGGGTCCTTCAAACTTTTGACGTTAAGGTTCGTAGTGGGACCACCCTACCTGTTGCATATCGAGTCTTTTGAACTTTCAAAGTTATGGATCGTGGTGGGCCACCCTACCTGTTGCATATTGGGCTTCTTGAACTTTCACCGGTGTGGATCGTGGTGGGACCGCCCTAACTGCTGCATTTTGGATCCCTTAAACTTTCTTCGTTATGGATCGTGCTGGAACCACCCTAACTGTTGCATATAGGGTTCTTTAAACTTCCATTGTTATGGATTGTGGTGGGACCACCCTACCTGTTGCATATTGAGTCCTTTGAACTATCGAGGCTATGGATCTTGGTGGGACCACCCTACTTGTTGCATATTGGGTCCTTTAAACAATCACAATTATAAACCGTGCTGGGACCACCCTACCTGTTGCAAATCGGTTCCTTTAAACTTCCGAGGCTATGGATCGTGGTAGGACCACCCTACCTGTTGCATATTAAGTCCTTTAAACTTTCGAGGCTATGAATTTTGGTGGGACCACCCTACCTGTTGCATATTAGGTCCTTCCAATTTTCAAAGCTATGGATCGTGGTGGGACCACCCTACCTGTTGCACATCGGGTCCTTCAAACTTTCGACGTTATGGATCGTAGTGGGGCCACCCTACCTTTGCATATCGAGTCTTTTGAACTTTCAAATATATGGATCGTGGTAAGACCACCCTACCTGTTGCATATCGAATCTCTTGAACTTTCAAAGTTATGGATCGTGGTGGGACCACCCTACCTGTTGCACATTGAGTCCTTTAAACTTTCGAGGCTATGGATCGTGGTGGGACCACCCTACCTGTTGCATATTGAGTCCTTTAAACTTTAGAAGCTATGGATCGTGGTGGAACCACCCTACCTGTTGCATATAGGGTTCTTTAAACTTCCATTGTTATGGATTGTGGTGGGACCACCCTACCTGTTGCATATCGAGTCTTTTGAACTTTCAAAGTTATGGATCGTGGTGGGACCACCCTACCTGTTGCACATTGAGTCCTTTAAACTTTCGAGGCTATGGATCGTGGTGGGACCACCCTACCTGTTGCATATTGAGTCCTTTAAACTTTAGAAGCTATGGATCGTGGTGGAACCACCCTACCTGTTGCATATAGGGTTCTTTAAACTTCCATTGTTATGGATTGTGGTGGGACCACCCTACCTGTTGCATATCGAGTCTTTTGAACTTTCAAAGTTATGGATCGTGGTGGGACCACCCTACCTGTTGCATATTGGGCTTTTTGAACTTTCACCGGTGTGGATCGTGGTGGGACCGCCCTAACTGCTGCATTTTGGATCCCTTAAACTTTCATCGTTATGGATCGTGCTGGAACCACCCTACCTGTTGCATATAGGGTTCTTTAAACATCCATTGTTACGGATTGTGGTGGGACCACCCTACCTGTTGCATATTGAGTCCTTTGAACTATCGAGGCTATGGATCTTGGTGGGACCACCCTACTTGTTGCACATTGGGTCCTTTAAACATTCACAATTATGAACCGTGCTGGGACCACCCTACCTGTTGCAAATCGGTTCATTTAAACTTTCGAGGCTATGGATCGTGGTGGGACCACCCTACCTGTTGCATATTAAGTCCTTTAAACTTTCCGAGGCTATGGATTTTGGTGGGACCACCCTACCTGTTGCATATTAGGTCCTTCCAATTTTCAAAGCTATGGATCGTGGTGGGACCACCCTACCTGTTGCACATCGGGTTCTTCAAACTTTCGACGTTATGGATCGTGGTGGGATCACCCTACCTGTTGCATATTGGGTCCTTCAAACTTTCAAAGCTATGGATCGTGGTGGAACCACCCTACCTGTTGCATATAGGGTTCTTTAAACTTCCATTGTTATGGATTGTGGTGGGACCACCCTACCTGTTGCATATTGGGTCCTTTAAACTTTCACAGTTATGGATCGTGGTGAGACCACGCTACCTGTTGCATATTGAGTCCTTTGAACTATCGAGGCTATGGATCTTGGTGGGACCACCCTACTTGTTGCACATTGGGTCCTTTAAACATTCACAATTATGAACCGTGCTGGGACCACCCTACCTGTTGCAAATCGGTTCCTTTAAACTTCCGAGGCTATGGATCGTGGTGGGACCACCCTACCTGTTGCATATTAAGTCCTTTAAACTTTCGAGGCTATGGATTTTTGTGGGACCACCCTACCTGTTGCATATCGAGTCTTTTGAACTTTTAAAGTTATGGATCGTGGTGGAACCACCCTACCTGTTGCACATTGAGTCCTTTAAACTTTCGAGGCTATGGATCGTGGTGGGACTACCCTACCGGTTGCATATTAAGTCCTTTAAACTTTCGAGGCTATGAATTTTGGTGGGACCACCCTACCTGTTGCATATTAGGTCCTTCCAATTTTCAAAGCTATGGATCGTGGTGGGACCACCCTACCTGTTGCACATCGGGTCCTTCAAACTTTCGACGTTATGGATCGTGGTGGGACCACCCTACCTGTTGCATATTGGGTCCTTCAAACTTTCAAAGCTATGGATCGTGGTGGAACCACCCTACCTGTTGCATATAGGGTTCTTTAAACTTCCATTGTTATGGATTGTGGTGGGACCACCCTACCTGTTGCATATTGGGTCCTTTAAACTTTCACAGTTATGGATCGTGGTGAGACCACGCTACCTGTTGCATATTGAGTCCTTTGAACTATCGAGGCTATGGATCTTGATGGGACCACCCTACTTGTTGCACATTGGGTCCTTTAAACATTCACAATTATGAACCGTGCTGGGACCACCCTACCTGTGGCAAATCGGTTCCTTTAAACTTCCGAGGCTATGGATCGTGGTGGGACCACCCTACCTGTTGCATATTAAGTCCTTTAAACTTTCGAGGCTATGGGTTTTTGTGGGACCACCCTACCTGTTGCATATCGAGTCTTTTGAACTTTCAAAGTTATGGATCGTGGTGGAACCACCCTACCTGTTGCACATTGAGTCCTTTAAACTTTCGAGGCTATGGATCGTGGTGGGACTACCCTACCTGTTGCATATTAAGTCCTTTAAACTTTCGAGGCTATGAATTTGGGTGGTACAACCCTACCTGTTGCATATAGGGTTCTTTAAACTTCCATTGTTATGGATTGTGGTGGGACCACCCTACCTGTTGCATATCGAGTCTTTTGAACTTTCAAAGTTATGGATCGTGGTGGGACCACCCTACCTGTTGCATATTGGGTTTTTTGAACTTTCACCGGTGTGGATCGTGGTGGGACCGCCCTAACTGCTGCATTTTGGATCCCTTAAACTTTCATCGTTATGGATCGTGCTGTAACCACCCTACCTGTTGCATATAGGGTTCTTTAAACTTCCATTGTTATGGATTGTGGTGGGACCACCCTACCTGTTGCATATTGAGTCCTTTGAACTATCGAGGCTATGGATCTTGGTGGGACCACCCTACTTGTTGCACATTGGGTCCTTTAAACATTCACAATTATGAACCGTGCTGGGACCACCCTACCTGTTGCAAATCGGTTCATTTAAACTTCCGAGGCTATGGATCGTGGTGGGACCACCCTACCTGTTGCATATTAAGTCCTTTAAACTTTCGAGGCTATGGATTTTGGTGGGACCACCCTACCTGTTGCATATTAGGTCCTTCCAATTTTCAAAGCTATGGATCGTGGTGGGACCACCCTACCTGTTGCACATCGGGTTCTTCAAACTTTCGACGTTATGGATCGTGGTGGGATCACCCTACCTGTTGCATATTGGGTCCTTCAAACTTTCAAAGCTATGGATCGTGGTGGAACCACCCTACCTGTTGCATATAGGGTTCTTTAAACTTCCATTGTTATGGATTGTGGTGGGACCACCCTACCTGTTGCATATTGGGTCCTTTAAACTTTCACAGTTATGGATCGTGGTGAGACCACGCTACCTGTTGCATATTGAGTCCTTTGAACTATCGAGGCTATGGATCTTGGTGGGACCACCCTACTTGTTGCACATTGGATCCTTTAAACATTCACAATTATGAACCGTGCTGGGACCACCCTACCTGTTGCAAATCGGTTCCTTTAAACTTCCGAGGCTATGGATCGTGGTGGGACCACCCTACCTGTTGCATATTAAGTCCTTTAAACTTTCGAGGCTATGGATTTTTGTGGGACCACCCTACCTGTTGCATATCGAGTCTTTTGAACTTTTAAAGTTATGGATCGTGGTGGAACCACCCTACCTGTTGCACATTGAGTCCTTTAAACTTTCGAGGCTATGGATCGTGGTGGGACTACCCTACCGGTTGCATATTAAGTCCTTTAAACTTTCGAGGCTATGAATTTTGGTGGGACCACCCTCCCTGTTCCATATTAGGTCCTTCCAATTTTCAAAGCTATGGATCGTGGTGGGACCCCCCTACCTGTTGCACATCGGGTTCTTCAAACTTTCGACGTTATGGATCGTGGTGGGAGCACCCTACCTGTTGCATATTGGGTCCTTCAAACTTTCAAAGCTATGGATCGTGGTGGAACCACCCTACCTGTTGCATATAGGGTTCTTTAAACTTCCATTGTTATGGATTGTGGTGGGACCACCCTACCTGTTGCATATTGGGTCCTTTAAACTTTCACAGTTATGGATCGTGGTGAGACCACGCTACCTGTTGCATATTGAGTCCTTTGAACTATCGAGGCTATGGATCTTGGTGGGACCACCCTACTTGTTGCACATTGGGTCCTTTAAACATTCACAATTATGAACCGTGCTGGGACCACCCTACCTGTTGCAAATCGGTTCCTTTAAACTTCCGAGGCTATGGATCGTGGTGGGACCACCCTACCTGTTGCATATTAAGTCCTTTAAACTTTCGAGGCTATGGATTTTTGTGGGACCACCCTACCTGTTGCATATCGAGTCTTTTGAACTTTTAAAGTTATGGATCGTGGTGGAACCACCCTACCTGTTGCACATTGAGCCCTTTAAACTTTCAAGGCTATGGATCGTGGTGGGACTACCCTACCGGTTGCATATTAAGTCCTTTAAACTTTCGAGGCTATGAATTTTGGTGGGACCACCCTACCTGTTGCATATTAGGTCCTTCCAATTTTCAAAGCTATGGATCGTGGTGGGACCACCCTACCTGTTGCACGGTCCTTCAAACTTTCGACGTTATGGATCGTGGTGGGACCACCCTACCTGTTGCATATTGGGTCCTTCAAACTTTCAAAGCTATGGATCGTGGTGGAACCACCCTACCTGTTGCATATAGGGTTCTTTAAACTTCCATTGTTATGGATTGTGGTGGGACCACCCTACCTGTTGCATATTGGTCCTTTAAACTTTCACAGTTATGGATCGTGGTGAGACCACGCTACCTGTTGCATATTGAGTCCTTTGGACTATCGAGGCTATGGATCTTGATGGGACCACCCTACTTGTTGCACATTGGTTCCTTTAAACATTCACAATTATGAACCGTGCTGGAACCACCCTACCTGTTGCATATAGGGTTCTTTAGACTTCCATTGTTATGGATTGTGGTGGGACCACCCTACCTGTTGCATATTGGTCCTTTAAACTTTCACAGTTATGGATCGTGGTGAGACCACGCTACCTGTTGCATATTGAGTCCTTTGGACTATCGAGGCTATGGATCTTGATGGGACCACCCTACTTGTTGCACATTGGGTCCTTTAAACATTCACAATTATGAACCGTGCTGGGACCACCCTACCTGTTGCAAATCGGTTCCTTTAAACTTCCGAGGCTATGGATCGTGGTGGGACCACCCTACCTGTTGCATATTAAGTCCTTTAAACTTTCGAGGCTATGGATTTTTGTGGGACCACCCTACCTGTTGCATATCGAGTCTTTTGAACTTTCAAAGTTATGGATCGTGGTGGAACCACCCTACCTGTTGCACATTGAGTCCTTTAAACTTTCGAGGCTATGGATCGTGGTGGGACTACCCTACCTGTTGCATATTAAGTCCTTTAAACTTTCGAGGCTATGAATTTGGGTGGTACCACCCTACCTGTTGCATATTAGGTCCTTCCAATTTTCAAAGCTATGGATCGTGGTGGGACCACCCTACCTGTTGCACATCGGGTCCTTCAAACTTTCGACGTTATGGATCGTGGTGGGACCACCCTACCTGTTGCATATTGGGTCCTTCAAACTTTCAAAGCTATGGATCGTGGTGGATCCACCCTACCTGTTGCATATAGGGTTCTTTAAACTTCCATTGTTATGGATTGTGGTGGGACCACCCTACCTGTTGCATATTGGGTCCTTTAAACTTTCACAGTTATGGATCGTGGTGAGACCACGCTACCTGTTGCATATTGAGTCCTTTGAACTTTCGAGGCTATGGATCTTGGTGGGACCACCCTACCCGTTGCATATCGAGTCTCTTGAACTTTCGAAGTTATGGATCGTGGTGGGACCACCCTACCTGTTGCACATTGAGTCCTTTAAACTTTCGAGGCTATGGATCGTGGTGGGACTACCCTACCGGTTGCATATTAAGTCCTTTAAACTTTCGAGGCTATGAATTTTGGTGGGACCACCCTACCTGTTGCATATTAGGTCCTTCCAATTTTCAAAGCTATGGATCGTGGTGGGACCACCCTACCTGTTGCACATCGGGTCCTTCAAACTTTCGACGTTATGGATCGTGGTGGGACCACCCTACCTGTTGCATATTGGGTCCTTCAAACTTTCAAAGCTATGGATCGTGGTGGAACCACCCTACCTGTTGCATATAGGGTTCTTTAAACTTCCATTGTTATGGATTGTGGTGGGACCACCCTACCTGTTGCATATTGGTCCTTTAAACTTTCACAGTTATGGATCGTGGTGAGACCACGCTACCTGTTGCATATTGAGTCCTTTGGACTATCGAGGCTATGGATCTTGATGGGACCACCCTACTTGTTGCACATTGGGTCCTTTAAACATTCACAATTATGAACCGTGCTGGGACCACCCTACCTGGTGCAAATCGGTTCCTTTAAACTTCCGAGGCTATGGATCGTGGTGGGACCACCCTACCTGTTGCATATTAAGTCCTTTAAACTTTCGAGGCTATGGATTTTGTGGGACCACCCTACCTGTGGCATATCGAGTCTTTTGACCCTTCAAAGTTATGGATCGTGGTGGAACCACCCTACCTGTTGCACATTGAGTCCTTTAAACTTTCGAGGCTATGGATCGTGGTGGGACTACCCTACCTGTTGCATATTAAGTCCTTTAAACTTTCGAGGCTATGAATTTGGGTGGTACCACCCTACCTGTTGCATATTAGGTCCTTCCAATTTTCAAAGCTATGGATCGTGGTGGGACCACCCTACCTGTTGCACATCGGGTCCTTCAAACTTTCGACGTTATGGATCGTGGTGGGACCACCCTACCTGTTGCATATTGGGTCCTTCAAACTTTCAAAGCTATGGATCGTGGTGGAACCACCCTACCTGTTGCATATAGGGTTCTTTAAACTTCCATTGTTATGGATTGTGGTGGGACCACCCTACCTGTTGCATATTGGGTCCTTTAAACTTTCACAGTTATGGATCGTGGTGAGACCACGCTACCTGTTGCATATTGAGTCCTTTGAACTTTCGAGGCTATGGATCTTGGTGGGACCACCCTACCCGTTGCATATCGAGTCTCTTGAACTTTCGAAGTTATGGATCGTGGTGGGACCACCCTTCCTGTTGCATATTGGGTCCTTCAAACTTTCAAAGCTATGGATCGTGGTGGGACCATCCTACCTGTTGCACATTGGGTCCTTAAAACTTTCGACGTTATGGATCGTAGTGGGACCACCCTACCTGTTGCATATCGAGTCTCTTGAATTTTCAACGTTATGGATCGTGGTGGGACCACCCTACCTGTTGCATATTGAGCCCTTTAAACTTTCGAGGCTATGGATCGTGGTGGAACCACCCTACCTGTTGCATATTGTGCTTTTTGAACTTTCACCGGTGTGGATCGTGGTGGGACCGCCCTAACTGCTGCATTTTGGATCCCTTAAACTTTCACAGTTATGGATCGTGGTGAGACCACGCTACCTGTTGCATATTGAGTCATTTTGAACTATCGAGGCTATGGATCTTGGTGGGACCACCCTACTTGTTGCACATTGGATCCTTTAAACATTCACAATTATGAACCGTGCTGGGACCACCCTACCTGTTGCAAATCGGGTCCTTTAAACTTCCGAGGCTATGGATTTTGGTGGGACCACCCTACCTGTTGCATATCGAGTCTCTTGAATTTTCAACGTTATGGATCGTGGTGGGACCACCCTACCTGTTGCATATTCAGCCCTTTAAACTTTCGAGGCTATGTATCGTGCTGGGACCACCCTACCTGTTGCATATAGGGTTCTTTAAACTTCCATTGTTATGGATTGTGGTGGGACCACCCTACCTGTTGCATATTAAGTCCTTTAAACTTTCGAGGCTATGGATTTTGGTGGGACCACCCTACCTGTTGCATATCGAGTCTTTTGAACTTTCAAAGTTATGGATCGTGGTAAGACTACCCTACCTGTTGCATATCGAGTCTCTTGAACTTTCAAAGTTATGGCTCATGGTGGGACCACCCTACCTGTTGCGAATCGGGTCCTTAAAACTTTCGACGTTATGCATCGTAGTGGGACCACCCTACCTTTGCATATTGAGTCTTTTGAACTTTCAAAGTTATGGATCGTGGTAAGACCACCCTACCTGTTGCATATTGGGCTTTTTGAACTTTCACCGGTGTGGATCGTGGTGGGACCGCCCTAACTGCTGCATTTTGGATCCCTTAAACTTTCACCGTTATGGATCGTGCTGGAACCACCCTACCTGTTGCATATTGGGTCCTTCAAACTTTCAAAGCTATGGATCGTGGTGGAACCACCCTACCTGTTGCATATAGGGTTCTTTAAGCTTCCATTGTTATGGATTGTGGTGGGACCACCCTACCTGTTGCATATTGGGTCCTTTAAATTTTCGCAGTTATGGATCGTGGTGAGACCACGCTACCTGTTGCATATTGAGTCTTTTGAATATCGAGGCTATGGATCTTGGTGGGACCACCCTACTTGTTGCACATTGGGTCCTTTAAACATTCACAATTATGAACCGTGCTGGGACCACCCTACCTGTTGCAAATCGGTTCCTTTAAACTGCCGAGGCTATGGATCGTGGTGGGACCACCCTACCTGTTGCATATCAAGTCTTTTGAACTTTCAAAGTTATGGATCGTGGTGGAACCACCCTACCTGTTGCACATTGAGTCCTTTAAACTTTCGAGGCTATGGATCGTGGTGGGACTACCCTACCTGTTGCATATTAAGTCCTTTAAACTTTCGAGGCTATGAATTTTGGTGGGACCACCCTACCTGTTGCATATTAGGTCCTTCCAATTTTCAAAGCTATGGATCGTGGTGGGACCACCCTACCTGTTGCACATCGGGTCCTTCAAACTTTCGACGTTATGGATCGTGGTGGGACCACCCTACCTGTTGCATATTGGGTCCTTCAAACTTTCAAAGCTATGGATCGTGGTGGAACCACCCTACCTGTTGCATATAGGGTTCTTTAAACTTCCATTGTTATGGATTGTGGTGGGACCACCCTACCTGTTGCATATTGGGTCCTTCAAACTTTAAAAGCTATGGATCGTGGTGGAACCACCCTACCTGTTGCATATAGGGTTCTTTAAACTTCCATTGTTATGGATTGTGGTGGGACCACCCTACCTGTTGCATATTGGGTCCTTTAAACTTTCACAGTTATGGATCGTGGTGAGACCACGCTACCTGTTGCATATTGAGTCCTTTGAACTATCGAGGCTATGGATCTTAGTGGGACCACCCTACTTGTTGCACATTGGGTCCTTTAAACATTCACAATTATGAACCGTGCTGGGACCACCCTACCTGTTGCAAATCGGTTCCTTTAAACTTCCGAGGCTATGGATCGTGGTGGGACCACCCTACCTGTTGCACATTGAGTCCTTTAAACTTTCGAGGCTATGGATCGTGGTGGGACTACCCTACCTGTTGCATATTAAGTCCTTTGAACTTTCGAGGCTATGAATTTTGGTGGGACCACCCTACCTGTTGCATATTAGGTCCTTCCAATTTTCAAAGCTATGGATCGTGGTGGGACCACCCTACCTGTTGCACATCGGGTCCTTTAAACTTTCGACGTTATGGATCGTGGTGGGACCACCCTACCTGTTGCATATTGGGTCCTTCAAACTTTCAAAGCTATGGATCGTGGTGGAACCACCCTACCTGTTGCATATAGTTCTTTAAACTTCCATTGTTATGGATTGTGGTGGGACCACCCTACCTGTTGCATATTGGATCCTTCAAACTTTAAAAGCTATGGATCGTGGTGGAACCACCCTACCTGTTGCATATAGGGTTCTTTAAACTTTCCATTGTTATGGATTGTGGTGGGACCACCCTACCTGTTGCATATTGGGTCCTTTAAACTTTCACAGTTATGGATCGTGGTGAGACCACGCTACCTGTTGCATATTGAGTCATTTTGAACTATCGAGGCTATGGATCTTGGTGGGACCACCCTACTTGTTGCACATTGGATCCTTTAAACATTCACAATTATGAACCGTGCTGGGACCACCCTACCTGTTGCAAATCGGTTCCTTTAAACTTCCGAGGCTATGGATCGTGGTGGGACCACCCTACCTGTTGCATATTAAGTCCTTTAAACTTTCGAGGCTATGGATTTTGGTGGGACCACCCTACCTGTTGCATATCGAGTCTTTTGAACTTTCAAAGTTATGGATCGTGGTGGAACCACCCTACCTGTTGCACATTGAGTCCTTTAAACTTTCGAGGCTATGGATCGTGGTGGGACTACCCTACCTGTTGCATATTGTGTCCTTTAAACTTTCGAGGCTATGGATTTTGGTGGGACCACCCTACCTGTTGCATATTAGGTCCTTCCAACTTTCAAAGCTATGGATCGTGGTGGGACCACCCTACCTGTTGCACATCAGGTCCTTCAAACTTTCGACGTTATGGATCGTGGTGGGACCACCCTACCTGTTGCATATTGGGTCCTTCAAACTTTCAAAGCTATGGATCGTGGTGGAACCACCCTACCTGTTGCATATAGGGTTCTTTAAACTTCCATTGTTATGGATTGTGGTGGGACCACCCTACCTGTTGCATATTGGGTCCTTCAAACTTTCAAAGTTATGGATCGTGGTGGGACCACCCTACCTGTTGCATATAGGGTTCATTAAACTTCCATTGTTATGGATTGTGGTGGGACCACCCTACCTGTTGCATATTGGGTCCTTTAAACTTTCACAGTTATGGATCGTGGTGAGACCACGCTACCTGTTGCATATTGAGTCCTTTGAACTATCGAGGCTATGGATCTTGGTGGGACCACCCTACTTGTTGCACATTGGGTCCTTTAAACATTCACAATTATGAACCGTGCTGGGACCACCCTACCTGTTGCAAATCGGTTCCTTTAAACTTCCGAGGCTATGGATCGTGGTGGGACCACCCTACCTGTTGCATATTAAGTCCTTTAAACTTTCGAGGCTATGGATCGTGGTGGGACCACCCTACCTGTTGCATATTAAGTCCTTTGAACTTTCGAGGCTATGGATTTTGGTGGGACCACCCTACCTGTTGCATATTAGGTCCTTCCAACTTTCAAAGCTATGGATCGTGGTGGGACTACCCTACCTGTTGCATATTGGGTCCTTTAAACTTTCATCTTTACGGGTCGTGGTGGAACCACCCTACCTGTTGCACATTGTGTCCTTCAAACTTTCATCGTCATGGATCGTGGTGGGACCACCCTACCTGTTGCATATTGTGTCCTTCTAACTTTCATCGTCATGAATCGTGTTGGGACCACCCCACCTGTTGCATATTGTTTGCTTTAAACTTTCATCTTTACGGGTCGTGGTGGAACCACCCTACCTGTTGCACATTGTGTCCTTCAAACTTTCATCGTCATGGATCGTGGTGGGACCACCCTACCTGTTGCATATTGTGTCCTTCAAACTTTCATCGTCATGGATCGTGGTGGGACTACCCTACCTGTTGCATATTGAGTCCTTTGAACTATCGAGGCTATGGATCTTAGTGGGACCACCCTACTTGTTGCACATTGGGTCCTTTAAACATTCACAATTATGAACCGTGCTGGGACCACCCTACCTGTTGCAAATCGGTTCCTTTAAACTTCCGAGGCTATGGATCGTGGTGGGACCACCCTACCTGTTGCATATTAAGTCCTTTAAACTTTCGAGGCTATGGATCGTGGTGGGACCACCCTACCTGTTGCATATCGAGTCTTTTGAACTTTCAAAGTTATGGATCGTTGTGGAACCACCCTACCTGTTGCACATTGAGTCCTTTAAACTTTCGAGGCTATGGATCGTGGTGGGACTACCCTACCTGTTGCATATTAAGTCCTTTAAACTTTCGAGGCTATGCATTTTGGTGGGACCACCCTACCTGTTGCATATTAGGTCCTTCCAATTTTCAAAGCTATGGATTGTGATGGGACCACCCCACCTGTTGCATATTGTTTACTTCAAACTTTCGTCGTTACGGATCGTGGTGGGACTACCCTACCTGTTGCATCTTGGGTCCTTCAACCTTTCAAAGCTATGGATCGTGGTGGAACCACCCTACCTGTTGCATATAGGGTTCTTTAAACTTCCATTGTTATGGATTGTGGTGGGACCACCCTACCTGTTGCATATTGGGTCCTTCAAACTTTAAAAGCTATGGATCGTGGTGGAACCACCCTACCTGTTGCATATAGGGTTCTTTAAACTTTCATCGTTATGGATCGTGGTGGGACCACCCTACCTGTTGCATATTGGGTCCTTTAAACTTTCACAGTTATGGATCGTGGTGAGACCACGCTACCTGTTGCATATTGAGTCCTTTGAACTATCGAGGCTATGGATCTTAGTGGGACCACCCTACTTGTTGCACATTGGGTCCTTTAAACATTCACAATTATGAACCGTGCTGGGACCACCCTACCTGTTGCAAATCGGTTCCTTTAAACTTTCGAGGCTATGGATCGTGGTGCTACCACCCTACCTGTTGCATATTGAGTCTTTTAAAGTTGCATGGCTATGGATCGTAGTGGGACCATCCTACCTGTTGCGTATTGAGTCCTTTAAGCATTTATCGTTATGGATCGTGGTGGGACCACTCTCCCTGTTGCATATTGAGTCCTTCAAACTTTTAAAGTTATGGATCGTGCTGGGACCACCCTACCTGTTGCATATTGGGTCCTTCAAACTTTTGACGTTATGGATCGTAGTGGGACCACCCTACCTGTTGCATATTGGGTCCTTCAAACTTTCAAAGTTATGGATCGTGGTGGGACCACCCTACCTGTTGCACATTGGGTCCTTCAAACTTTCAAAGTTATGGATCGTGGTGGGACCACCCTACCTGTTGCATATTGTATCCTTCAAACTTTCAAAGCTATGGATCGTGTTGGGACCACCCTACCTGTTGCATATTGGGTTCTTTAATCTCTCATAGTTACGGATCGTGGTAGGACAACCCTACCTGTTGCGTATTCGGTCCTTTAAACTTTCATAGTTATGGATCGTGGTGAGACCACGCTACCTGTTGCATATTGAGTCCTTTGAACTATCGAGGCTATGGATCTTGGTGGGACCACCCTACTTGTTGCACATTGGGTCCTTTAAACATTCACAATTATGAACCGTGATGGGACCACTCTACCTGTTGCAAATCGGGTCCTTTAAACTTCCGAGGCTATGGATCGTGGTGGGACCACCCTACCTTTGCATATCGAGTCTTTTGAACTTTCAAAGCTATGGATCGTGGTAAGACCACCCTACCTGTTGCAGATTGAGTCCTTTAAACTTTCGAGGCTATGGATTTTGGTGGGACCACCCTACCTGTTGCATATTGAGTCCTTTAAACTTTCAAAGCTATGGATCGTGGTAAGACCACCCTACCTGTTGCAAATCGGGTCCTTCAAACTTTCGACGTTATGGATCGTAGTGGGACCACCCTACCTGTTGCATATTGGGTCCTTCAAACTTTCAAAGCTATGGATCGTGATAGGACCACCCTACCTGTTGCATACTGAGTTCTTTTAACTTTCTTTGTTATGGATCGTGATGGGACCACCCTACCTGTTGCATATTGAGTCCTATAAAATTCCATAGCTATGAATCGTGATAGGACCACCCTACCTGTTGCATACTGAGTTCTTTGAACTTTCTTTGTTATGGATCGTCATTGGACCACTCTACCTGTTGCATTTTGGGTCCTTTAAACTTTCACAGTTATGGATCGTGGTGAGACCACGCTACCTGTTGCATATTGAGTCATTTTGAACTATCGAGGCTATGGATCGTGGTGGGACCACCCTACCTGTTGCATATTAAGTCCTTTAAACTTTCACAATTATGAACCGTGCTGGGACCACCCTACCTGTTGCATATTGGTTCCTTTAAACTTCCGAGGCTATGGATCATTGTGGGACCACAATACTTATTGCATACTAAGTCCATTAAATTTTCATCGGTATGGATCGTGGTAGGACCACCACACGTGTTGCATATTGAGTCCTTTGACCTTTCATCGTTATGGATCGTAATGGGACCACTCTACCTGTTGCATATTGAGTCCTTTAAAAATCCATAGCTATGCATCGTGATAGGACCACCCTACCTGTTGCATATTAAGTCATTTAAAATTCCATAGCTATGAATCGTGATAGGACCACCCTACCTGTTGCATATTAAGTCATTTAAACTTTCAAAGCTATGGATCGTGGTGGGACCACCCTACCTGTTGCACATCAGGTCCTTTAAACTTTCGACGTTATGGATCGTGGTGGGACCACCCTACCTGTTGCATATTGGGTCCTTCAAACTTTCAAAGCTATGGATCGTGGTGGGAACCACCCTACCTGTTGCATATTGGGTCCTTTAAACTTTGATCGTTATAGATCGTGGTTGGACCAACCCTACCTGTTGCAAATTGGGTCCTTCAAACTTTCGTCGTAACGGATCGTGGTGGGACCACCCTACCTGTTGCATAATGAGTCCTTTAAACTTTCACAGTTATGGATCGTGGTGAGACCACGCTACCTGTTGCAGACTGAGTCCTTTAAACTTTCACAGTTATGGATCGTGGTGAGACCACGCTACCTGTTGCATATTGAGTCCTTAGAACTTTCGAGGCTATGGATCTTGGTGGGACCACCCTACTTGTTGCAGATTGGGTCCTTTAAACATTCACAATTATGAACCGTGCTATGACCACTCTACCTGTTGCAAATCGGGTCCTTTAAACTTCCGAGGCTACGGATCGTGGTGGGACCACCCTACATGTTGCATATTGAGTCCTTTAAACTTTCGAGGCTATGGATCGTGGTGGGACCACCCTACCTGTTGCTTACCGAGTCCTTTGAACTTTCGAGGCTATGGATGGTGGTGGGACCACCCTACCTGTTGCATATTGAGTCCTTCAAACTTTCATCGTTATGCATCGTGATAGGACCACCCTACCTGTTGCATACTGAGTCCTTTAATCTTTCATCGTTATGGATCGTGATGGGACCGCCCTACCTGTTGCATATTGAGTCCTTTAAAATTCCATAGCTATGAATCGTGATAGGACCGCCCTACCTGTTGCATACTGAGTTCTTTTAACTTTCTTTGTTATGGATCGTGATGGGACCACCCTACCTGTTGCATATTGAGTCCTTTAAACTTTCATCGTTATGGAACGTGGTGGGACCACCCTACCTGTTGCATATAGGGTTCTTTAAACATCCATTGTTACGGATTGTGGTGGGACCACCCTACCTGTTGCATATTGGGTCCTTTAAACTTTCACAGTTATGGATCGTGGTGAGACCACGCTACCTGTTGCATATTGAGTCCTTTGAACTATCGAGGCTATGGATCTTGGCGGGACCACCCTACTTGTTGCACATTGGGTCCTTCAAACATTCACAATTATGAACCGTGCTGGGACCACCCTACCTGTTGCACATTGAGTCCTTTAAACTTTCGAGGCTATGGATCGTGGTGGGACTACCCTACCGGTTGCATATTGAGTCCTTTAAACTTTCGAGGCTATGGATCGTGGTGGGACCACCCTACCTGTTGCATATTAAGTCCTTTGAACTTTCATCGCTATGGATCGTGGTGGGACCACCCTACCTGTTGCATATTAGGTCCTTCCAACTTTCAAAGCTATGGATCGTGGTAAGACCACCCTACCTGTTGCAGATTGAGTCCTTTAAACTTTCGCCGTTATGGATCGTGGTGGGACCACCCTACCTGTTGCATATTGGGTCCTTCAAACTTTCAAAGCTATGGATCGTGGTGGAACCACCCTACCTGTTGCATATAGGGTTCTTTTAAACTTCCATTGTTATGGATTGTGGTGGGACCACCCTACCTGTTGCATATTGGATCCTTTAAACTTTCGAGGCTATGTATCGTGCTGGGACCACCCTACCTGTTGCATATAGGGTTCTTTAAACTTCCATTGTTATGGATTGTGGTGGGACCACCCTACCTGTTGCATATTGGGTCCTTTAAACTTTCACAGTTATGGATCGTGGTGAGACCACGCTACCTGTTGCATATTGAGTCATTTTGAACTATCGAGGCTATGGATCTTGGTGGGACCACCCTACTTGTTGCACATTGGGTCCTTTAAACATTCACGATTATGAACCGTGCTGGGACCACCCTACCTGTTGCACATTGAGTCCTTTAAACTTTCTAGGCTATGGATCGTGGTGGGACCACCCTACCTGTTGCATATTAAGTCCTTTAAACTTTCGAGGCTATGGATTTTGGTGGGACCACCCTACCTGTTGCATATCGAGTCTTTTGAACTTTCAAAGTTATGGATCGTGGTGGAACCACCCTACCTGTTGCACATTGAGTCCTTTAAACTTTCGAGGCTATGGATCGTGGTGGGACTACCCTACCTGTTGCATATTAAGTCCTTTAAACTTTCGAGGCTATGAATTTTGGTGGGACCACCCTACCTGTTGCATATTAGGTCCTTCCAATTTTCAAAGCTATGGATCGTGGTGGGACCACCCTACCTGTTGCACATCGGGTCCTTCAAACTTTCGACGTTATGGATCGTGGTGGGACCACCCTACCTGTTGCATATTGGGTCCTTCAAACTTTCAAAGCTATGGATCGTGGTGGAACCACCCTACCTGTTGCATATAGGGTTCTTTAAACTTCCATTGTTATGGATCTTGGTGGGACCACCCCACCTGTTTCATATTGGGTCCTTCAAACTTTCATAGCTATGGATCGTGGTGGGACCACCCTACCTGTTGCATATAGGGTTCTTTAAACTTCCATTGTTATGGATTGTGGTGGGACCACCCTACCTGTTGCATATTGGGTCCTTTAAACTTTCACAGTTATGGATCGTGGTGAGACCACGCTACCTGTTGCATATTGAGTCCTTTGAACTATCGAGGCTATGGATCTTAGTGGGACCACCCTACTTGTTGCACATTGGGTCCTTTAAACATTCACAATTATGAACCGTGCTGGGACCACCCTACCTGTTGCAAATCGGTTCCTTTAAACTTCCGAGGCTATGGATCGTGGTGGGACCACCCTACCTGTTGCACATTGAGTCCTTTAAACTTTCGAGGCTATGGACCGTGGTGGGACGACCCTACCTGTTCGATATTAAGTCCTTTGTACTTTCGAGGCTATGGATCGTGGTGGGACCACCCTACCTGTTGCATATTGAGTCCTTCCAACTTTCAAAGCTATGGATCGTGATGGGACTACCCTACCTGTTGGATATTGGGTCCTTTAAACTTTCGACGTTATGGATCGTGGTGGGACCACCCTACCTGTTGCATATTGGGTCCTTCAAACTTTCAAAGCTATGGATCGTGGTGGAACCACCCTACCTGTTGCATATAGGGTTCTTTAAACTTCCATTGTTATGGATTGTGGTGGGACCACCCTACCTGTTGCATATTGGATCCTTCAAACTTTAAAAGCTATGGATCGTGGTGGAACCACCCTACCTGTTGCATATAGGGTTCTTTAAACTTCCATTGTTATGGATTGTGGTGGGACCACCCTACCTGTTGCATATTGGGTCCTTTAAACTTTCACAGTTATGGATCGTGGTGAGACCACGCTACCTGTTGCATATTGAGTCCTTTGAACTATCGAGGCTATGGATCTTAGTGGGACCACCCTACTTGTTGCACATTGGGTCCTTTAAACATTCACAATTATGAACCGTGCTGGGACCACCCTACCTGTTGCAAATCGGTTCCTTTAAACTTCCGAGGCTATGGATCGTGGTGGGACCACCCTACCTGTTGCATATTAAGTCCTTTAAACTTTCGAGGCTATGGATTTTGGTGGGACCACCCTACCTGTTGCATATCGAGTCTTTTGAACTTTCAAAGTTATGGATCGTGGTGGAACCACCCTACCTGTTGCACATTGAGTCCTTTAAACTTTCGAGGCTATGGATCGTGGTGGGACTACCCTACCTGTTGCATATTAAGTCCTTTGAACTTTCGAGGCTATGAATTTTGGTGGGACCACCCTACCTGTTGCATATTAGGTCCTTCCAATTTTCAAAGCTATGGATCGTGGTGGGACCACCCTACCTGTTGCACATCGGGTCCTTTAAACTTTCGACGTTATGGATCGTGGTGGGACCACCCTACCTGTTGCATATTGGGTCCTTCAAACTTTCAAAGCTATGGATCGTGGTGGAACCACCCTACCTGTTGCATATAGGGTTCTTTAAACTTCCATTGTTATGGATTGTGGTGGGACCACCCTACCTGTTGCATATTGGATCCTTCAAACTTTAAAAGCTATGGATCGTGGTGGAACCACCCTACCTGTTGCATATAGGGTTCTTTAAACTTCCATTGTTATGGATTGTGGTGGGACCACCCTACCTGTTGCATATTGGGTCCTCTAAACTTTCACAGTTATGGATCGTGGTGAGACCACGCTACCTGTTGCATATTGAGTCCTTTGAACTATCGAGGCTATGGATCTTAGTGGGACCACCCTACTTGTTGCACATTGGGTCCTTTAAACATTCACAATTATGAACCGTGCTGGGACCACCCTACCTGTTGCAAATCGGTTCCTTTAAACTTCCGAGGCTATGGATCGTGGTGGGACCACCCTACCTGTTGCATATTAAGTCCTTTAAACTTTCGAGGCTATGGATTTTGGTGGGACCACCCTACCTGTTGCATATCGAGTCTTTTGAACTTTCAAAGTTATGGATCGTGGTGGAACCACCCTACCTGTTGCACATTGAGTCCTTTAAACTTTCGAGGCTATGGATCGTGGTGGGACTACCCTACCTGTTGCATATTAAGTCCTTTAAACTTTCGAGGCTATGAATTTTGGTGGGACCACCCTACCTGTTGCATATTAGGTCCTTCCAATTTTCAAAGCTATGGATCGTGGTGGGACCACCCTACCTGTTGCACATCGGGTCCTTCAAACTTTCGACGTTATGGATTGTGGTGGGACCACCCTACCTGTTGCATATTGGGTCCTTTAAACTTTCACAGTTATGGATCGTGGTGAGACCACGTTACCTGTTGCATATTGAGTCCTTTGAACTTTCGAGGCTATGGATCTTGGTGGGACCACCCTACCCGTTGCATATCGAGTTTCTTGAACTTTCGAAGTTATGGATCGTGGTGGGACCACCCTTCCTGTTGCATATTGGGTCCTTCAAACTTTCAAAGCTATGGATCGTGGTGGGACCACCCTACCTGTTGCACATCGGGTCCTTCAAACTTTCTACGTTATGGATTGTGGTGGGACCACCCTACCTGTTGCATATTGAGTCCTTTGAACTTTCGAGGCTATGGATCTTGGTGGGACCACCCTACCCGTTGCATATCGAGTTTCTTGAACTTTCGAAGTTATGGATCGTGGTGGGACCACCCTTCCTGTTGCATATTGGGTCCTTCAAACTTTCAAAGCTATGGATCGTGGTGGGACCATCCTACCTGTTGCACATTGGGTCCTTAAAACTTTCGACGTTATGGATCGTAGTGGGACCACCCTACCTGTTGCAAATCGGTTCCTTCAAACTTCCGAGGCTATGGATCGTGGTGGGACCACCCTACCTGTTGCATATTAAGTCCTTTAAACTTTCGAGGCTATGGATTTTGGTGGGACCACCCTACCCGTTGCATATCGAGTTTCTTGAACTTTCGAAGTTATGGATCGTGGTGGCACCACCCTACCTGTTGCATATTGAGCCCTTTAAACTTTCGAGGCTATGAATTTTGGTGGGACCACCCTACCTGTTGCATATTAGGTCCTTCCAATTTTCAAAGCTATGAACCGTGCTGGGACCACCCTACCTGTTGCAAATCGGTTCCTTTAAACTTCCGAGGCTATGGATCGTGGTGGGACCACCCTACCTGTTGCACATTGAGTCCTTTAAACTTTCGAGGCTATGGATCGTGGTGGGACTACCCTACCTGTTGCATATTAAGTCCTTTGAACTTTCGAGGCTATGAATTTTGGTGGGACCACCCTACCTGTTGCATATTAGGTCCTTCCAATTTTCAAAGCTATGGATCGTGGTGGGACCACCCTACCTGTTGCACATCGGGTCCTTTAAACTTTCGACGTTATGGATCGTGGTGGGACCACCCTACCTGTTGCATATTGGGTCCTTCAAACTTTCAAAGCTATGGATCGTGGTGGAACCACCCTACTTGTTGCATACTGAGTTCTTTTAACTTTCTTTGTTATGGATCGTGATGGGACCCCTTACCTGTTGCATATTGAGTCCTTTAAAATTCCATACCTATGAATCGTGATAGGACCACCCTACCTGTTGCATACTGAGTTCTTTGAACTTTCTTTGTTATGGATCGTCATTGGACCACTCTAACTGTTGCATATTGAATCCTTTAAACTTTCATCGTTATGGAACGTGGTGGGACCACCCTACCTGTTGCATATTAAGTCATTTAAACTATCGAGGCTATGGATCTTGGTGGGACCACCCTACCTGTTGCACATTGGGTCCTTTAAACATTCACAATTATGAACCGTGCTAGGACCACCCTACCTGTTGCAAATCGGGTCCTTTAAACTTCCGAGGCTATGGGTCGTGGTGGGACCACCCTACCTGTTGCATATTAAGTCCTTTAAACTTTCGAGGCTATGGATTTTGGTGGGAGCACCCTACCTGTTGGATATCGGGTCTTTTGAGCTTTCATCGTTATGGATCGTGATGGGACCACCCTACCTGTTGCATATTGAATCCTTTCAACTTTCATCGTTATGGATCGTGGTGGGACCACCCTACCTGTTGCATATTAAGTCATTTAAACTTCCATTCCTATGGATCGTTGTGGGACCACAATACTTATTGCATACTAAGTCCATTAAATTTTCATCGGTATGGATCGTAGTGGGACCACCCTACCTGTTGCACATTGAATCCTTTCAACTTTCATCGTTATGGATCGTGGTGGGACCACCTTACCTGTTGCATATTGGGTCCTTCAAACTTTCAAAGCTATGGATCGTGGTGGGAACCACCCTACCTGTTGCATATAGGGTTCTTTAAACTTTCCATTGTTATGGATCGTGGTGGGACCACCCTACCTGTTGCATATTGGGTCCTTCAAACTTTCAAAGCTATGGATCGTGGTGGAACCACCCTACCTGTTGCATATAGGGTTCTTTAAACTTCCATTGTTATGGATTGTGGTGGGACCACCCTACCTGTTGCATATTGGGTCCTTTAAACTTTCACAGTTATGGATCGTGGTGAGACCACGCTACCTGTTGCATATTGAGTCCTTTGAACTATCGAGGCTATGGATCTTAGTGGGACCACCCTACTTGTTGCACATTGGGTCCTTTAAACATTCACAATTATGAACCGTGCTGGGACCACCCTACCTGTTGCAAATCGGTTCCTTTAAACTTCCGAGGCTATGGATCGTGGTGGGACCACCCTACCTGTTGCACATTGAGTCCTTTAAACTTTCGAGGCTATGGATCGTGGTGGGACTACCCTACCTGTTGCATATTAAGTCCTTTGAACTTTCGAGGCTATGAATTTTGGTGGGACCACCCTACCTGTTGCATATTAGGTCCTTCCAATTTTCAAAGCTATGGATCGTGGTGGGACCACCCTACCTGTTGCACATCGGGTCCTTTAAACTTTCGACGTTATGGATCGTGGTGGGACCACCCTACCTGTTGCATATTGGGTCCTTCAAACTTTCAAAGCTATGGATCGTGGTGGGAACCACCCTACCTGTTGCATATTGGGTTCTTTAAACTTTCCATTGTTATGGATCGTGGTGGGACCACCCTACCTGTTGCATATTGGATCCTTCAAACTTTCAAAGCTATGGATCGTGGTGGAACCACCCTACCTGTTGCATATAGGGTTCTTTAAACTTTCATTGTTATGGATCGTGGTGGGACCACCCTACCTGTTGCATATTGGGTCCTTTAAACTTTCACAGTTATGGATCGTCGTGAGACCACGCTGCCTGTTGCATATTGAGTCCTTTGAACAATCGAGGCTATGGATCTTGGTGGGACCACCCTACTTGTTGCACATTGGGTCCTTTAAACATTCACAATTATGAACCGTGCTGGGACCACTCTACCTGTTGCAAATCGGTTCCTTTAAACTTTCCGAGGCTATGGATCGTGGTGGGACCACCCTACCTGTTGCATATTAAGTCATTTAAACTTTCGAGGCTATGGATCGTAGTGGGACCACCCTATCTGTTGCATATTGAGTCCTTTAGGCTTTTGAGGTTATGGATCGTGGTGGGACCACCCTACCTGTTGCATATTGAGTCCTTTAAACTTTCGAGGCTATGGATCGTGGTGGGTCCACCCTACCTGTTTTCTATGAAGTCCTTTAGACTTTCGAGGCTATGGATCGTGGTGGGACCACCCTATCTGTTGCATATTGGGTCCTTCCAATTTTCAAAGCTATGGATCGTGGTGGGACCACCCTACCTGTTGCACATCGGGTCCTTCAAACTTTCGACGTTATGGATTGTGGTGGGACCACCCTACCTGTTGCATATTGGGTCCTTTAAACTTTCACAGTTATGGATCGTGGTGAGACCACGTTACCTGTTGCATATTGAGTCCTTTGAACTTTCGAGGCTATGGATCTTGGTGGGACCACCCTACCTGTTGCATATCGAGTTTCTTGAACTTTCGAAGTTATGGATCGTGGTGGGACCACCCTTCCTGTTGCATATTGGGTCCTTCAAACTTTAAAAGCTATGGATCGTGGTGGGACCACCCTACCTGTTGCATATCGGGTCCTTTAAACTTTCTACGTTATGGATCGTGGTGGGACCACCCTACCTGTTGCATATTGAGTCCTTTGAACTTTCGAGGCTATGGATCGTGGTGGGACCACCCTACCTGTTGCATATCGAGTCTCTTGAACTTTCGAAGTTATGGATCGTGGTGGGACCACCCTTCCTGTTGCATATTGGGTCCTTCAAACTTTCAAAGCTATGGATTGTGGTGGGACCACCCTACCTGTTGCATATTGGGTCCTTTAAACTTTCACAGTTATGGATCGTAGTGGGACCACCCTACCTGTTGCAAATCGGTTCCTTCAAACTTCCGAGGCTATGGATCGGGGTGGGAGGACCCTACCTGTCGCATATTAAGGCCTTTAAACTTTCGAGGCTATGGATCGTGGTGGGACCACCCTACCTGTTGCATATCGAGTCTTGAACTTTCGAAGTTATGGATCGTGGTGGGACCACCACACGTGTTGCATATTGAGCCCTTTAAACTTTCGAGGCTATGAATTTTGGTGGGACCACCCTACCTGTTGCATATTA
The DNA here is from genome assembly GCA_029168955.1 of Aplectana chamaeleonis. Taxonomy (NCBI): domain Eukaryota; kingdom Metazoa; phylum Nematoda; class Chromadorea; order Rhabditida; family Cosmocercidae; genus Aplectana; species Aplectana chamaeleonis. The sequence goes on from JAPDOI010001320.1 coordinate 154,957, forward strand.
GGTCCTTCCAATTTTCAAAGCTATGGATCGTGGTGGGACCACCCTACCTGTTGCACATCGGGTCCCTCAAACTTTCGACGTTATGGATTGTGGTGGGACCACCCTACCTGTTGCATATTGGGTCCTTTAAACTTTCACAGTTATGGATCGTGGTGAGACCACGTTACCTGTTGCATATTGAGTCCTTTGAACTTTCGAGGCTATGGATCTTGGTGGGACCACCCTACCTATTGCACATCGGTTCCTTCAAACTTTCGACGTTATGGATCGTGGTGGGACCACCCTACCTGTTGCATATTGGGTCCTTCAAACTTTCAAAGCTATGGATCGTGGTGGGACCACCCTACCTGTTGCATATTGTGCTTTTTGAACTTTCACCGGTGTGGATCGTGGTGGGACCGCCCTAACTGCTGCATTTTGGATCCCTTAAACTTTCACCGTTATGGATCGTGCTGGGACCACCCTACCTGTTGCATATAGGGTTCTTTAAACTTCCATTGTTATGGATCGTGCTGGAACCACCCTACCTGTTGCATATAGGGTTCTTTAAACTTCCATTGTTATGGATTGTGGTGGGACCACCCTACCTGTTGCATATTGGGTCCTTTAAACTTTCACAGTTATGGATCGTGGTGAGACCACCCTACCTGTTGCACATTGAGTCCTTTAAACTTTCGAGGCTATGGATCGTGGTGGGACTACCCTACCTGTTGCATATTGAGTCCTTTAAACTTTCGAGGCTATGAATTTTGGTGGGACCACCCTACCTGTTGCATATTAGGTCCTTCCAATTTTCAAAGCTATGGATCGTGGTGGGACCACCCTACCTGTTGCACATCGGGTCCTTCAAACTTTCGACGTTATGGATTGTGGTGGGACCACCCTACCTGTTGCATATTGGGTCCTTTAAACTTTCACAGTTATGGATCGTGGTGAGACCACGTTACCTGTTGCATATTGAGTCCTTTGAACTTTCGAGGCTATGGATCTTGGTGGGACCACCCTACCTATTGCACATCGGTTCCTTCAAACTTTCGACGTTATGGATCGTGGTGGGACCACCCTACCTGTTGCATATTGGGTCCTTCAAACTTTCAAAGCTATGGATCGTGGTGGGACCACCCTACCTGTTGCATATTGTGCTTTTTGAACTTTCACCGGTGTGGATCGTGGTGGGACCGCCCTAACTGCTGCATTTTGGATCCCTTAAACTTTCACCGTTATGGATCGTGCTGGAACCACCCTACCTGTTGCATATAGGGTTCTTTAAACTTCCATTGTTATGGATTGTGGTGGGACCACCCTACCTGTTGCATAATGGGTTCTTTAAACTTTCACAGTTATGGATCGTGGTGAGACCACGCTACCTGTTGCATATTGAGTCATTTTGAATTATAGAGGCTATGGATCTTGGTGGGACCACCCTACTTGTTGCACATTGGATCCTTTAAACATTCACAATTATGAACCGTGCTGGGACCACCCTACCTGTTGCAAATCGGGTCCTTTAAACTTCCGAGGCTATGGGTCGTGGTGGGACCACCCTACCTGTTGCATATTAAGTCCTTTAAACTTTCGAGGCTATGGATTTTGGTGGGACCACCCTACCTGTTGCATATTGGGTCCTTCAAACTTTTCACGTTATGTATCGTAGTGGGACCACCCTACCTGTTGCACATTGAGTCCTTTAAACTTTCGAGGCTATGGATCGTGGTGGGACCACCCTACCTGTTGCATACTGAGTCCTTTAAACTTTCGAGGCTATGGATTTTGGTGGGACCACCCTACCTGTTGCATATTGGGTCCTTCAAACTTTTCACGTTATGTATCGTAGTGGGACCACCCTACCTGTTGCATATTGGGCTTTTTAAACTTTCACAGTTATGGATCGTGGTGAGACCACGCTACCTGTTGCATATTGAGTCCTTAGAACTTTCGAGGCTATGGATCTTGGTTGGACCACCCTACTTGTTGCAGATTGAGTCCTTTGAACTTTCGCCGTTATGGATCGTGGTGGGACCACCCTACCTGTTGCATATTGGGTCCTTCAAACTTTCAAAGTTATGGATCGTGGTGGGACCACCCTACCTGTTGCACTTTGAGTCTTTTAAAGTTTCGAGGCTATGGATCGTGGTGAGACCACCCTACCTGTTGCATATTGAGTCCTTTTAACTTTCGAGGCTATGGATTTTGGTGGGACCACCCTACCTGTTGCGTATTGGGTCCTTAAAACTTTTGACGTTATGGATCGTAGTGGGGGACCACCCTACCTAATGCATATCGAGTCTTTTGAACTTTCAAAGTTATGGATCGTGGTGGGACCACCCTACCTGTTGCATATTGGGCTTTTTAAACTTTCACAGTTATGGATCGTGGTGAGACCACGCTACCTGTTGCATATTGAGTCCTTAGAACTTTCGAGGCTATGGATCTTGGTGGGACCACCCTACTTGTTGCACATTGGGTCCTTGAAACATTCACAATTATGAACCGTGCTGGGACCACCTTACCTGTTGCATATTGGGTCCTTCAAACTTTCATAGCTATGGATCGTGGTGGGACCACCCTACCTGTTGCATATAGGGTTCTTTTGAACTTTCACAATTATGGATCGTGGTGGGACCACCCTACCTGTTGCATATTGGGTTTTTTAAACTTTCACCTGTGTGGATCGTGGTGGGACCGTCCTAACTGCTGCATTTTGGATCCCTTAAACTTTCACCTCTATGGATCGTGCTAGGACCACCCTACCCGTTGCATATCGAGTTTCTTGAACTTTCGAAGTTATGGATCGTGGTGGGACCACCCTTCCTGTTGCATATTGGGTCCTTCAAACTTTCAAAGCTATGGATCGTGGTGGGACCACCCTACCTGTTGCACATCGGGTCCTTCAAACTTTCTACGTTATGGATTGTGGTGGGACCACCCTACCTGTTGCATATTGAGTCCTTTGAACTTTCGAGGCTATGGATCTTGGTGAGACCACGCTACCTGTTGCATATTGAGTCCTTTGAACTTTCAAAGTTATGGATCGTGGTGGGACCACCCTACCTGTTGCATTTTGGCTCCTTCAAACTTTCAAAGCTATGGATCGTGGTGGGACCATCCTACCTGTTGCACATTGGGTCCTTAAAACTTTCGACGTTATGGATCGTAGTGGGACCACCCTACCTGTTGCAAATCGGTTCCTTCAAACTTCCGAGGCTATGGATCGTGGTGGGACCACCCTACCTGTTGCATATTAAGTCCTTTAAACTTTCGAGGCTATGGATTTTGGTGGGACCACCCTACCCGTTGCATATCGAGTTTCTTGAACTTTCGAAGTTATGGATCGTGGTGGCACCACCCTACCTGTTGCATATTGAGCCCTTTAAACTTTCGAGGCTATGGATCGTGGTGGGACCACCCTACCTGTTGCATATTGTGCTTTTTGAACTTTCACCGGTGTGGATCGTGGTGGGACCGCCCTAACTGCTGCATTTTGGATCCCTTAAACTTTCACCGTTATGGATCGTGCTGGAACCACCCTACCTGTTGCATATAGGGTTCTTTAAACTTCCATTGTTATGGATTGTGGTGGGACCACCCTACCTGTTGCATATTGGGTCCTTTAAACTTTCACAGTTATGGATCGTGGTGAGACCACGCTACCTGTTGCATATTGAGTCCTTTGAACTTTCAAAGTTATGGATCGTGGTGGGACCACCCTACCTGTTGCACATTGAGTCCTTTAAACTTTCAAAGCTATGGATCGTGGTAAGACCACCCTACCTGTTGCAGATTGAGTCTTTTGAACTTTCAAAGTTATGGATCGTGGTGGAACCACCCTACCTGTTGCATATTGAGTCCTTTAAACTTTCGAGGCTATGGATCGTGGTGGGACCACCCTACCTGTTGCATATTGAGTCCTTTAGACTTTCGAGGCTATGGATCGTGGTGGGACCACCCTACCTGTTGCATATTAGGTCATTTAAACTTTCAAAGCTATGGATCGTGCTGGAACCACCCTACCTGTTGCATATAGGGTTCCTTTAAACTTCTTTGTTATGAATCGTGGTAGGACCACCACACGTGTTGCATATTGAGTCCTTTGACCTTTCATCGTTGTGGATCGTGGTGGGATCACCCTACCTGTTGCATACTGAGTCCTTTAATCTTTCATCGTTATGGATCGTAGTGGGACCATCCTACCTGTTGCGTATTGAGTCCTTTAAGCATTTATCGTTATGGATCGTGGTGGGACCACTCTCCCTGTTGCATATTGAGTCCTTCAAACTTTCATCGTTATGGATCGTTATTGGACCACTCTACCTGTTGCATATTGAGTCCTTTGAACTTTCGAGGCTATGGATCGGGGTGGGACCACCACACGTGTTGCATATTGAGTCCCTAAAACTTTTCTCGTTGTGAATCGTAGTGGGACCACCCTACCTGTTGCATATCGAGTCCTTCAATGTTCCAGAGCTATGAATCGTGGTAGGACCACCACACGTGTTGCATATTGAGTCCTTTAAGCATTTATCGTTATGGATCGTGGTGGGACCACCCTACCTGTTGCAGATTGAGTCCTTTAAACTTTCATCGTTATGGATCGTGGTGGGACCACCCTACCTGTTGCATATTGTGTCCTTCAAATTTTCATCGTAACGGATCGTGGTGGGACCACCCTACCTGTTGCATATTGTTTGCTTTAAACTTTCATCGTTACGGGTCGTGGTGGGACCACCCTACCTGTTGCATATTGTGTCCTTCTAACTTTCATCGTCATGGATCGTGTTGGGACCACCCTACCTGTTGTATATTGAGTCTTTTAAACTTTCAAGGCTATGGATCGTGGTGGGACCACCCTACCTGTTGCATATTGAGTCCTTTAAACTTTCACAATTATGGATCGTGGTGGGACCACCCTACCTGTTGCATATTGGAGTCCTTTAAACTTTCGAGGCTATGGATCGTGGTGGGACCACCCTACCTGTTGCATATCGAGTCTTTTGAACTTTCACAGTTATGGATCGTGACGGGACTACCCTACCTGTTGCATGGGTCCTTTAAACTTTCATCGTTACGGGTCGTGGTGGGACCACCCTACCTGTTGCACATTGTGTCCTTTAGACTTTCATCGCCACGGATCGTGGTAAGACCACCCTACCTGTTGCAGATTGAGTCCTTTAAACTTTCGCCGTTATGGATCGTGCTGGGACCACCCTACCTGTTGCAAATCGGGTCCTTCAAACTTTCGACGTTATGGATCGTATTGGGACCACCCTACCTGTTGCATATCGAGTCTCTTGAACTTTCAAAGTTATGGATCGTGGTGGGACCACCCTACCTGTTGCATATTGGGCTTTTTAAACTTTCACAGTTATGGATCGTGGTGAGACCACGCTACCTGTTGCATATTGAGTCCTTAGAACTTTCGAGGCTATGGATCTTGGTGGGACCACCCTACCTGTTGCATATTGGGTCCTTTAAACTTTCACAGTTATGGATCGTGGTAGGACCACCACACGTGTTGCATATTGAGTCCTTTGACCTTTCATCGTTGTGGATCGTGGTGGGATCACCCTACCTGTTGCATACTGAGTCCTTTAATCTTTCATCGTTATGGATCGTGGTGCTACCACCCTACCTGTTGCATATTGAGTCTTTTAAAGTTGCATGGCTATGGATCGTAGTGGGACCACCCTACCTGTTGCGTATTGAGTCTTTTGAACTTTCACAGTTATGGATCGTGGTGAGACCACGCTACCTGTTGCATATTGAGTCCTTTAAACTTCCGAGGCTTCGGATCGTGGTGGAACCACCCTACCTGTTGCAAATCGGGTCCTTCAAACTTTCGACGTTATGGATCGTAGTGGGACCACCCTACCTGTTGCATATTGAGTCCTTTAAACTTTCATAGCTATGGATCGTGGTGGGACCACCCTACCTGTTGCATATTGAGTCCTTTAAACTTTCACAGCTATGGATCGTGGTAAGACCACCCTACCTGTTGCATATTGAGTCCTTTAAACTTTCAACGTTATGGATCGTGGTGGAACCACCCTACCTGTTGCACATTGTGTCCTTCAACTTTCATCGTCATGGATCGTGGTGGGACCACCCTACCTGTTGCATATTGGGTCCTTCAAACTTTCAAAGCTATGGATCGCGGTGGGACCACCCTACCTGTTGCATTTTAGGCTTTTTGAACTTTCACCGGTGTGGATCGTGGTGGGACCGCCCTAACTGCTGCATTTTGGATCCATTAAACTTTCACCGTTATGGATCGTGCTGGAACCACCCTACCTGTTGCATATAGGGTTCTTTAAACTTCCATTGTTATGGATTGTGGTGGGACCACCCTACCTGTTGCATATTGGGTCCTTTAAACTTTCACAGTTATGGATCGTGGTGAGACCACGCTACCTGTTGCATATTGAGTCCTTTGAACTTTCGAGGCTATGGATCTTGGTGGGACCACCCTACCTGTTGCATATCGAGTCTCTTGAACTTTCGAAGTTATGGATTGTGGTGGGACCACCCTACCTGTTGCACATTGGATCCTTTAAACATTCACAATTATGAACCGTGCTGGGACCACCCTACCTGTTGCAAATCGGGTCCTTTAAACTTCCGAGGCTATGGGTCGTGGTGGGACCACCCTACCTGTTGCATATTCAGTCCTTTAAACTTTCGAGGCTATGGATTTTGGTGGGACCACCCTACCTGTTGCATATCGAGTCTTTTGAACTTTCAAAGTAATGGATCGTGGTAAGACCACCCTACCTGTTGCATATCGAGTCTCTTGAACTTTCAAAGTTATGGATCGTGGTGGGACCACCCTACCTGTTGCAAATCTGGTCCTTCAAACTTTTGACGTTATGCATCGTAGTGGGACCACCCTACTTTTGCATATTTAGTCTTTTGAACTTTCAAAGTTATGGATCGTGGTAAGACCACCCTACCTGTTGCATATTGGGCTTTTTGAACTTTCACCGGTGTGGATCGTGGTAGGACGGCCCTAACTGCTGCATTTTGGATCCCTTAAACTTTCACCGTTATGGATCGTGCTGGAACCACCCTACCTGTTGCATATAGGGTTCTTTAAACTTCCATTGTTATGGATTGTGGTGGGACCACCCTACCTGTTGCATATTGGGTCCTTTAAACATTCACAGTTATGGATCGTGGTGAGACCACGCTACCTGTTGCATATTGAGTCCTTTGAACTTTCGAGGCTATGGATCTTGGTGGGACCACCCTACCTGTTGCATATCGAGTCTCTTGAACTTTCGAGGTTATGGATCGTGGTGGGACCACCCTACCTGTTGCACATTGAGTCCTTTAAACTTTCGAGGCTATGGATCGTGGTGGGACCACCCTACCTGTTGCATATTGAGTCCTTTAAACTTTCGAGGCTATGGATTTTGGTGGGACCACCCTACCTGTTGCATATTGGGTCCTTCAAACTTTTGACGTTATGTATCGTAGTGGGACCACCCTACCTGTTGCATATTGGGCTTTTTAAACTTTCACAGTTATGGATCGTGGTGAGACCACGCTACCTGTTGCATATTGAGTCCTTAGAACTTTCGAGGCTATGGATCTTGGTGGGACCACCCTACTTGTTGCAGATTGAGTCCTTTAAACTTTCGCCGTTATGGATCGTGGTGGGACCACCCTACCTGTTGCATATTGGGTCCTTCAAACTTTCAAAGTTATGGATCGTGGTGGGACCACCCTACCTGTTGCACTTTGAGTCTTTTAAAGTTTCGAGGCTATGCATCGTAGTGGGACCACCCTACCTTTGCATATTGAGTCTTTTGAACTTTCAAAGTTATGGATCGTGGTAAGACCACCCTAACTGTTGCATATTGGGCTTTTTGAACTTTCACCGGTGTGGATCGTGGTAGGACCACCCTACCTGTTGCATATTGGGCTTTTGAACTTTCACCGGTGTGGATCGTGGTAGGACCACCCTAACTGCTGCATATTGGATCCCTTAAACTTTCACCGTTATGGATCGTGCTGGAACCACCCTACCTGTTGCATATTGAGGTTCCTTTAAACTTTCCATTGTTATGGATCGTGGTGGGACCACCCTACCTGTTGCATATTGGGTCCTTTAAACTTTCACAGTTATGGATCGTGGTGAGACCACGCTACCTGTTGCATATTGAGTCCTTTGAACTTTCGAGGCTATGGATCTTGGTGGGACCACCCTACCTGTTGCATATCGAGTCTCTTGAACTTTCGAAGTTATGGATCTTGGTGGGACCACCCTACTTGTTGCAGATTGAGTCCTTTAAACTTTCGCCATTATGGATCGTGGTGGGACCACCCTACCTGTTGCATATTGAGTCCTTTAAACTTTCGAGGCTATGGATTTTGGTGGGACCACCCTACCTGTTGCATATCGAGTCTTTTGAACTTTCAAAGTTATGGATCGTGGTGGGACCACCCTACCTGTTGCATATTGGGCTTTTTAAACTTTCACAGTTATGGATCGTGGTGAGACCACGCTACCTGTTGCATATTGAGTCCTTTAAACTTTCGCCGTTATGGATCGTGGTGGGACCACCCTACCTGTTGCATATTGGGTCCTTCAAACTTTCAAAGTTATGGATCGTGGTGGGACCACCCTACCTGTTGCACTTTGAGTCCTTTAAAGTTTCGAGGCTATGGATCGTGGTGAGACCACCATACCTGTTGCGTATTGAGTCCTTTTAACTTTCGAGGCTATGGATTCTGGTGGGACCACCCTACCTGTTGCATATTGTGTCCTTCAAACTTTTGACGTTATGGATCGTAGTGGGGGACCACCCTACCTGTTGCATATCGAGTCTTTTGAACTTTCAAAGTTATGGATCGTGGTGGGACCACCCTACCTGTTGCATATTGGGCTTTTTAAACTTTCACAGTTATGGATCGTGGTGAGACCACGCTACCTGTTGCATATTGAGTCCTTAGAACTTTCGAGGCTATGGATCTTGGTGGGACCACCCTACCTGTTGCACTTTGAGTCCTTTAAACTTTCTAGGCTATGGATCGTGGTGGGACCACCCTACCTGTTGCATATTGGGCTTTTTGAACTTTCACCGGTGTGGATCGTGGTGGGACCACGCTACCTGTTGCATATTGAGTCCTTTAAACTTTCGAGGCTATGGATTTTGGTGGGACCACCCTACCTGTTGCATATTGGGTCCTTCAAAATTCCATAGCTATGAATCGTGAAAGGACCGCCCTACCTGTTGCATACTGAGTTCTTTTACTTTCTTTGTTATGGATCGTGATGGGACCACCCTACCTGTTGCACATTGGGTCCTTTAAACATTCACAATTATGAACCGTGCTGGGACCACCCTACCTGTTGCATATAGGGTTCTTTAAACTTCCATTGTTATGGATTGTGGTGGGACCACCCTACCTGTTGCATATTGGGTCCTTTAAACTTTCACAGTTATGGATCGTGCTGGAACCACCCTACCTGTTGCATATTGAGTCCTTTGAACTTTCGAGACTATGGATCGTGGTGGGACCACCCTACCTGTTGCATATCGAGTCTCTTGAACTTTCAAAGTTATGGATCGTGGTGGGACCACCCTACTTGTTGCAGATTGAGTCCTTTGAACTTTCGCCGTTATGGATCGTGGTGGGACCACCCTACCTGTTGCATATTGGGTCCTTCAAACTTTCGAGGCTATGGATCGTGGTGGGACCACCCTACCTGTTGCATATCGAGTCTCTTGAACTTTCAAAGTTATGGATCGTGGTGAGACCACGCTACCTGTTGCACTTTGAGTCCTTAGAACTTTCGAGGCTATGGATCTTGGTTGGACCACCCTACTTGTTGCAGATTGAGTCCTTTGAACTTTCGCCGTTATGGATCGTGGTGGGACCACCCTACCTGTTGCATATTGGGTCCTTCAAACTTTCAAAGTTATGGATCGTGGTGGGACCACCCTACCTGTTGCACTTTGAGTCCTTAGAACTTTCGAGGCTATGGATCTTGGTGGGACCATTCCACCTGTTTCATATTGGGTCCTTCAAACTTTCAAAGCTATGGATCGTGGTGGGACCACCCTACCTGTTGCAAATCGGGTCCTTCAAACTTTCGACGTTATGGATCGTAGTGGGACCACCCTACCTTTGCATATCGAGTCTTTTGAACTTTCAAAGTTATGGATCGTGGTGGGACCACCCTACCTGTTGCACATTGAGTCCTTTAAACTTTCAAAGCTATGGATCGTGGTAAGACCACCCTACCTGTTGCAGATTGAGTCCTTAGAACTTTCGAGGCTATGGATCTTGGTGGGACCACCCTACTTGTTGCAGATTGGGTCCTTTAAACATTCACAATTATGAACCGTGCTGGGACCACTCTACCTGTTGCATATAGGGTTCTTCAAACTTTCACCGGTGTAAATCGTGGTGGGACCACCCTACCTGTTGCATATTGAGTCCTTTGAACTTTCATCGCTATGGATCGTGGTGGGACCACGCTACCTGTTTCATATTGGGTCCTTCAAACTTTCATAGCTATGGATCGTGGTGGGACCACCCTACCTGTTGCATATAGGGTTCTTTTGAACTTGCACAATTATGGATCGTGGTGGGACCACCCTACCTGTTGCATATTGGGCTTTTTGAACTTTCACCGGTGTGGATCGTGGTGGAACCGCCCTAACTGCTGCATTTTGGATCCCTTAAACTTTCACCGTTATGGATCGTGCTGAAACCACCCTACCTGTTGCATATTGGGCTTTTTAAACTTTCACAGTTATGGATCGTGGTGAGACCACGCTACCTGTTGCATATTGAGTCCTTAGAACTTTCGAGGCTATGGATCTTGGTGGGACCACCCTACTTGTTGCACATTGGGTCCTTTAAACATTCACAATTATGAACCGTGCTGGGACCACCTTACCTGTTGCATATAGGGTTCTTCAAACTTTCACCGGTGTAAATCGTGGTGGGACCACGCTACCTGTTGCATATTGAGTCCTTTGAACTTTCAAAGCTATGGATCGTGGTGGGACCACCCTACCTGTTGCATATTGGGTCCTTTAAACTTTCACAGTTATGGATCGTGGTGAGACCACGCTACCTGTTGCATATTGAGTCCTTTGAACTTTCGAGGCTATGGATCTTGGTGGGATCACCCTACCTGTTGCATATCGAATCTCTTGAACTTTCGAAGTTATGGATCGTGGTGGGACCACCCTACCTGTTGCACATTGAGTCCTTTAAACTTTCGAGGCTATGGATCGTGGTGGGACCACCCTACCTGTTGCACACTGAGTCCTTTAAACTTTCGAGGCTATGGATCTTGGTGGGACCACCCTACCTGTTGCATATCGAGTCTCTTCAACTTTCGAAGTTATGGATCGTGGTGAGACCACGCTACCTGTTGCATATTGAGTCCTTTGAACTTTCGAGGCTATGGATCTTGGTGGGACCACCCTACTTGTTGCAGATTGAGCCCTTAAAACTTTCGCCGTTATGGATCGTGGTGGGACCACCCTACCTGTTGCATATTGGGTCCTTCAAACTTTCAAAGTTACGGATCGTGGTGGGACCACCCTACCTGTTGCATATTGAGTCCTTTGAACTTTCACAGTTATGGATCGTGGTGAGACCACGCTACCTGTTGCATATTGAGTCCTTTGAACTTTCGAGGCTATGGATCTTGGTGGGACCACCCTACTTGTTGCAGATTGAGCCCTTTAAACTTTCACCCGTGTGGATCGTGGTGGGACCGTCCTAACTGCTGCATTTTGGATCCCTTAAACTTTCACCTCTATGGATCGTAGTGGGACCACCCTACCTGTTGCATATTGGGCTTTTTAAACTTTCACAGTTATGGATCGTGGTGAGACCACGCTACCTGTTGCATATTGAGTCCTTAGAACTTTCGAGGCTATGGATCTTGGTGGGACCACCCTACTTGTTGCACATTGGGTCCTTTAAACATTCACAATTATGAACCGTGCTGGGACCACCTTACCTGTTGCATATAGGGTTCTTCAAACTTTCACCGGTGTAAATCGTGGTGGGACCACGCTACCTGTTGCATATTGAGTCCTTAGAACTTTCGAGGCTATGGATCTTGGTGGGACCACCCTACCTGTTGCATATTGGGTCCTTTAAACTTTCACAGTTATGGATCGTGGTGAGACCACGCTACCTGTTGCATATTGAGTCCTTTGAGCTTTCGAGGCTATGGATCTTGGTGGGACCACCCTACCTGTTGCATATCGAGTCTCTTGAACTTTCGAGGTTATGGATCGTAGTGGGACCACCCTACCTGTTGCACATTGAGTCCTTTAAACTTTCGAGGCTATGGATCGTGGTGGGACCACCCTACCTGTTGCATATTGAGTCCTTCAAACTTTCGAGGCTATGGATTTTGGTGGGACCACCCTACCTGTTGCATATTGAGTCTCTTCAACTTTCGAAGTTATGGATCGTGGTGAGACCACGCTACCTGTTGCATATTGAGTCCTTTGAACTTTCGAGGCTATGGATCTTGGTGGGACCACCCTACTTGTTGCAGATTGAGCCCTTAAAACTTTCGCCGTTATGGATCGTGGTGGGACCACCCTACCTGTTGCATATTGGGTCCTTCAAACTTTCAAAGTTACGGATCGTGGTGGGACCACCCTACCTGTTGCATATTGAGTCCTTTGAACTTTCAAAGCTATGGATCGTGGTGGGACCACCCTACCTGTTGCGTATTGGGTCCTTTAAACTTTCACAGTTATGGATCGTGGTGAGACCACGCTACCTGTTGCATATTGAGTCCTTTGAACTTTCGAGGCTATGGATCTTGGTGGGACCACCCTACCTGTTGCATATCGAGTCTCTTGAACTTTCGAAGTTATGGATCGTGGTGGGACCACCCTACCTGTTGCACATTGAGTCCTTTAAACTTTCGAGGCTATGGATCGTGGTGGGACCACCCTACCTGTTGCACACTGAGTCCTTTAAACTTTCGAGGCTATGGATCTTGGTGGGACCACCCTACCTGTTGCATATCGAGTCTCTTGAACTTTCGAAGTTATGGATCGTGGTGAGACAACGCTACCTGTTGCATATTGAGTCCTTTGAACTTTCGAGGCTATGGATCTTGGTGGGGCCACCCTACTAGTTGCAGATTGAGCCCTTTAAACTTTCGCCGTTATGGATCGTGGTGGGACCACCCTACCTGTTGCATATTGGGTCCTTCAAACTTTCGAGGCTATGGATCGTGGTGAGACCACGCTACCTGTTGCATATTGAGTCCTTTGAACTTTCACCTCTATGGATCGTGGTGGGACCACCCTACCTGTTGCATATTGGGCTTTTTAAACTTTCACAGTTATGGATCGTGGTGAGACCACGCTACCTGTTGCATATTGAGTCCTTAGAACTTTCGAGGCTATGGATCTTGGTGGGACCACCCTACTTGTTGCACATTGGTTCCTTTAAACATTCACAATTATGAACCGTGCTGGGACCACCTTACCTGTTGCATATAGGGTTCTTCAAACTTTCACCGGTGTAAATCGTGGTGGGACCACGCTACCTGTTGCATATTGAGTCCTTTGAACTTTCAAAGCTATGGATCGTGGTGGGACCACCCTACCTGTTGCATATTTGGTCCTTTAAACTTTCACAGTTATGGATCGTGGTGAGACCACGCTACCTGTTGCATATTGAGTCCTTTGAACTTTCGAGGCTATGGATCTTGGTGGGACCACCCTACCTGTTGCATATCGAGTCTCTTGAACTTTCGAAGTTATGGATCGTGGTGGGACCACCCTACCTGTTGCACATTGAGTCCTTTAAACTTTCGAGGCTATGGATCGTGGTAAGACCACCCTACCTGTTGCACACTGAGTCCTTTAAACTTTCGAGGCTATGGATCTTGGTGGGACCACCCTACCTGTTGCATATCGAGTCTCTTGAACTTTCGAAGTTATGGATCGTGGTGAGACCACGCTACCTGTTGCATATTGAGTCCTTTGAACTTTCGAGGCTATGGATCTTGGTGGGACCACCCTACTTGTTGCAGATTGAGCCCTTTAAACTTTCGCCGTTATGGATCGTGGTGGGACCACCCTACCTGTTGCATATTGGGTCCTTCAAACTTTCAAAGTTATGGATCGTGGTGGGACCACCCTACCTGTTGCACTTTGAGTCTTTTAAAGTTTCGAGGCTATGGATCGTGGTGAGACCACCCTACCTGTTGCATATTGAGTCCTTTTAACTTTCGAGGCTATGGATTTTGGTGGGACCACCCTACCTGTTGCATATTGGGTTCTTAAAACTTTTGACGTTATGGATCGTAGTGGGGGACCACCCTACCTAATGCATATCGAGTCTTTTGAACTTTCAAAGTTATGGATCGTGGTGGGACCACCCTACCTGTTGCATATTGGGCTTTTTAAACTTTCACAGTTATGGATCGTGGTGAGACCACGCTACCTGTTGCATATTGAGTCCTTAGAACTTTCGAGGCTATGGATCTTGGTGGGACCACCCTACTTGTTGCACATTGGGTCCTTTAAACATTCAGAATTATGAACCGTGCTGGGACCACCTTACCTGTTGCATATAGGGTTCTTCAAACTTTCACCGGTGTAAATCGTGGTGGGACCACGCTACCTGTTGCATATTGAGTCCTTTGAACTTTCAAAGCTATGGATCGTGGTGGGACCACCCTATCTGTTGCATATTGGGCTTTTTAAACTTTCACAGTTATGGATCGTGGTGAGACCACGCTACCTGTTGCATATTGAGTCCTTAGAACTTTCGAGGCTATGGATCTTGGTGGGACCACCCCACCTGTTTCATATTGGGTCCTTCAAACTTTCATAGCTATGGATCGTGGTGGGACCACCCTACCTGTTGCATATAGGCTTCTTTTGAACTTTCACAATTATGGATCGTGGTGGGACCACCCTACCTGTTGCATATTGGGTCCTTTGAACTTTCAAAGCTATGGATCGTGGTGGGACCACCCTACCTGTTGCATATTGGGTCCTTTAAACTTTCACAGTTATGGATCGTGGTGAGACCACGCTACCTGTTGCATATTGAGTCCTTTGAACTTTCGAGGCTATGGATCTTGGTGGGACCACCCTACCTGTTGCATATCGAGTCTCTTGAACTTTCGAAGTTATGGATCGTGGTGGGACCACCCTACCTGTTGCACATTGAGTCCTTTAAACTTTCGCCGTTATGGATCGTGGTGAGACCACCCTACCTGTTGCACACTGAGTCCTTTAAACTTTCGAGGCTATGGATCTTGGTGGGACCACCCTACTTGTTGCACATTGGGTCCTTTAAACATTCACAATTATGAACCGTGCTGGGACCACCTTACCTGTTGTATATAGGGTTCTTCAAACTTTCACCGGTGTAAATCGTGGTGGGACCACGCTACCTGTTGCATATTGAGTCCTTAGAACTTTCGAGGCTATGGATCTTGGTGGGACCACCCCACCTGTTTCATATTGGGTCCTTCAAACTTTCATAGCTATGGATCGTGGTGGGACCACCCTACCTGTTGCATATAGGGTTCTTTTGAACTTTCACAATTATGGATCGTGGTGGGACCACCCTACCTGTTGCATATTGGGTTTTTTAAACTTTCACCCGTGTGGATCGTGGTGGGACCGTCCTAACTGCTGCATTTTGGATCCCTTAAACTTTCACCTCTATGGATCGTGGTGGGACCACCCTACCTGTTGCATATTGGGCTTTTTAAACTTTCACAGTTATGGATCGTGGTGAGACCACGCTACCTGTTGCATATTGAGTCCTTAGAACTTTCGAGGCTATGGATCTTGGTGGGACCACCCTACTTGTTGCACATTGGGTCCTTTAAACATTCACAATTATGAACCGTGCTGGGACCACCTTACCTGTTGCATATAGGGTTCTTCAAACTTTCACCGGTGTAAATCGTGGTGGGACCACGCTACCTGTTGCATATTGAGTCCTTTGAACTTTCAAAGCTATGGATCGTGGTGGGACCACCCTACCTGTTGTATATTGGGTCCTTTAAACTTTCACAGTTATGGATCGTGGTGAGACCACGCTACCTGTTGCATATTGAGTCCTTTGAACTTTCGAGGCTATGGATCTTGGTGGGATCACCCTACCTGTTGCATATCGAATCTCTTGAACTTTCGAAGTTATGGATCGTGGTGGGACCACCCTACCTGTTGCACATTGAGTCCTTTAAACTTTCGAGGCTATGGATCGTGGTGGGACCACCCTACCTGTTGCACACTGAGTCCTTTAAACTTTCGAGGCTATGGATCTTGGTGGGACCACCCTACCTGTTGCATATCGAGTCTCTTCAACTTTCGAAGTTATGGATCGTGGTGAGACCACGCTACCTGTTGCATATTGAGTCCTTTGAACTTTCGAGGCTATGGATCTTGGTGGGACCACCCTACTTGTTGCAGATTGAGCCCTTAAAACTTTCGCCGTTATGGATCGTGGTGGGACCACCCTACCTGTTGCATATTGGGTCCTTCAAACTTTCAAAGTTACGGATCGTGGTGGGACCACCCTACCTGTTGCATATTGAGTCCTTTGAACTTTCAAAGCTATGGATCGTGGTGGGACCACCCTACCTGTTGCATATTGGGTCCTTTAAACTTTCACAGTTATGGATCGTGGTGAGACCACGCTACCTGTTGCATATTGAGTCCTTTGAACTTTCGAGGCTATGGATCTTGGTGGGACCACCCTACCTGTTGCATATCGAGTCTCTCTAACTTTCGAAGTTATGGATCGTGGTGGGACCACCCTACCTGTTGCACATTGAGTCCTTTAAACTTTCGAGGCTATGGATCGTGGTGGGACCACCCTACCTGTTGCACACTGAGTCCTTTAAACTTTCGAGGCTATGGATCTTGGTGGGACCACCCTACCTGTTGCATATCGAGTCTCTTGAACTTTCGAAGTTATGGATCGTGGTGAGACCACGCTACCTGTTGCATATTGAGTCCTTTGAACTTTCGAGGCTATGGATCTTGGTGGGGCCACCCTACTAGTTGCAGATTGAGCCCTTTAAACTTTCGCCGTTATGGATCGTGGTGGGACCACCCTACCTGTTGCATATTGGGTCCTTCAAACTTTAGAGGCTATGGATCGTGGTGAGACCACGCTACCTGTTGCATATTGAGTCCTTTGAACTTTCACCTCTATGGATCGTGGTGGGACCACCCTACTTGTTGCACATTGGTTCCTTTAAACATTCACAATTATGAACCGTGCTGGGACCACCTTACCTGTTGCATATAGGGTTCTTCAA
Source organism: Aplectana chamaeleonis (assembly GCA_029168955.1). NCBI lineage: Eukaryota > Metazoa > Nematoda > Chromadorea > Rhabditida > Cosmocercidae > Aplectana > Aplectana chamaeleonis. The sequence goes on from JAPDOI010001320.1 coordinate 172,253, forward strand.
ACTTTCACCGGTGTAAATCGTGGTGGGACCACGCTACCTGTTGCATATTGAGTCCTTTGAACTTTCAAAGTTATGGATCGTGGTGGGACCACCCTACCTGTTGCACATTGAGTCCTTTAAACTTTCAAAGCTATGGATCGTGGTAAGACCACCCTACCTGTTGCACATTGGGTACTTCAAACTTTCAAAGCTATGGATCGTGGTGGGACCACCCTACCTGTTGCACATTGAGTCCTTTAAACTTTCAAAGCTATGGATCGTGGTGGGACCACCCTACCTGTTGCATATTGAGCCCTTAGAACTTTCGAGGCTATGAATCGTGGTGAGACCACGCTACCTGTTGCATATTGAGTCCTTTGAACTTTCGAGGCTATGGATCTTGGTGGGACCACCCTACTTGTTGCAGATTGAGCCCTTTAAACTTTCGCCGTTATGGATCGTGGTGGGACCACCCTACCTGTTGCATATTGGGTCCTTCAAACTTTCAAAGTTATGGATCGTGGTGGGACCACCCTACCTGTTGCACTTTGAGTCTTTTAAAGTTTCGAGGCTATGGATCGTGGTGAGACCACCCTACCTGTTGCATATTGAGTCCTTTTGACTTTCGAGGCTATGGATTTTGGTGGGACCACCCTACCTGTTGCATATTGGGTTCTTAAAACTTTTGACGTTATGGATCGTAGTGGGGGACCACCCTACCTAATGCATATCGAGTCTTTTGAACTTTCAAAGTTATGGATCGTGGTGGGACCACCCTACCTGTTGCATATTGGGCTTTTTAAACTTTCACAGTTATGGATCGTGGTGAGACCACGCTACCTGTTGCATATTGAGTCCTTAGAACTTTCGAGGCTATGGATCTTGGTGGGACCACCCTACTTGTTGCACATTGGGTCCTTTAAACATTCACAATTATGAACCGTGCTGGGACCACCTTACCTGTTGCATATAGGGTTCTTCAAACTTTCACCGGTGTAAATCGTGGTGGGACCACGCTACCTGTTGCATATTGAGTCCTTTGAACTTTCAAAGCTATGGATCGTGGTGGGACCACCCTATCTGTTGCATATTGGGCTTTTTAAACTTTCACAGTTATGGATCGTGGTGAGACCACGCTACCTGTTGCATATTGAGTCCTTAGAACTTTCGAGGCTATGGATCTTGGTGGGACCATTCCACCTGTTTCATATTGGGCTTTTCAAACTTTCAAAGCTATGGATCGTGGTGGGACCACCCTACCTGTTGCATATTGGGCTTTTTAAACTTTCACAGTTATGGATCGTGGTGAGACCGCGCTACCTGTTGCATATTGAGTCCTTTGAACTTTCAAAGCTATGGATCGTGGTGGGACCACCCTACCTGTTGCATATTGGGTCCTTTAAACTTTCACAGTTATAGATCGTGGTGAGACCACGCTACCTGTTGCATATTGAGTCCTTTAAACTTTCGAGGCTATGGATTTTGGTGGGACCACCCTACCTGATGCATATCGAGTCTCTTGAACTTTCGAAGTTATGGATCGTGGTGGGACCACCCTACCTGTTGCACATTGAGTCCTTTAAACTTTCGCCGTTATGGATCGTGGTGAGACCACCCTACCTGTTGCATACTGAGTCCTTTAAACTTTCGAGGCTATGGATCTTGGTGGGACCACCCTACCTGTTGCATATCGAGTCTCTTGAACTTTCGAAGTTATGGATCGTGGTGAGACCACGCTACCTGTTGCATATTGAGTCCTTAGAACTTTCGAGGCTATGGATCTTGGTGGGACCACCCTACTTGTTGCAGATTGAGTCCCTTAAACTTTCGCCGTTATGGATCGTGGTGGGACCACCCTACCTGTTGCATATTGGGTCCTTCAAACTTTCAAAGTTATGGATCGTGGTGGGACCACCCTACCTGTTGCACTTTGAGTCCTTTAAAGTTTCGAGGCTATGGATCGTGGTGAGACCACCATACCTGTTGCGTATTGAGTCCTTTTAACTTTCGAGGCTATGGATTCTGGTGGGACCACCCTACCTGTTGCATATTGGGTCCTTCAAACTTTTGACGTTATGGATCGTAGTGGGGGACCACCCTACCTGTTGCATATCGAGTCTTTTGAACTTTCAAAGTTATGGATCGTGGTGGGACCACCCTACCTGTTGCATATTGGGCTTTTCAAACTTTCACAGTTATGGATCGTGGTGAGACCACGCTACCTGTTGCATATTGAGTCCTTAGAACTTTCGAGGCTATGGATCTTGGTGGGACCACCCTACTCGTTACACATTGGGTCCTTTAAACATTCACAATTATGAACCGTGCTGGGACCACCTTACCTGTTGCATATAGGGTTCTTCAAACTTTCACCGGTGTAAATCGTGGTGGGACCACGCTACCTGTTGCATATTGAGTCCTTTGAACTTTCAAAGCTATGGATCGTGGTGGGACCACCCTATCTGTTGCATATTGGGCTTTTTAAACTTTCACAGTTATGGATCGTGGTGAGACCACGCTACCTGTTGCATATTGAGTCCTTAGAACTTTCGAGGCTATGGATCTTGGTGGGACCACCCCACCTGTTTCATATTGGGTCCTTCAAACTTTCATAGCTATGGATCGTGGTGGGACCACCCTACCTGTTGCATATAGGGTTCTTTTGAACTTTCACAATTATGGATCGTGGTGGGACCACCCTACCTGTTGCATATTGGGTTTTTTAAACTTTCACCCGTGTGGATCGTGGTGGGACCGTCCTAACTGCTGCATTTTGGGTCCTTTAAACTTTCACAGTTATGGATCGTGGTGAGACCACGCTACCTGTTGCATATTGAGTCCTTTGAACTTTCGAGGCTATGGATCTTGGTGGGACCACCCTACCTGTTGCATATCGAGTCTCTTGAACTTTCGAAGTTATGGATCGTGGTGGGACCACCCTACCTGTTGCACATTGAGTCCTTTAAACTTTCGAGGCTATGGATCTTGGTGGGACCACCCTACCTGTTGCATATCGAGTCTCTTGAACTTTCGAAGTTATGGATCGTGGTGAGACCACCCTACCTGTTGCACACTGAGTCCTTTAAACTTTCGAGGCTATGGATCTTGGTGGGACCACCCTACCTGTTGCATATCGAGTCTCTTGAACTTTCGAAGTTATGGATCGTGGTGAGACCACGCTACCTGTTGCATATTGAGTCCTTTGAACTTTCGAGGCTATGGATGTTGGTGGGACCACCCTACTTGTTGCAGATTGAGCCCTTTAAACTTTCGCCGTTATGGATCGTGGTGGGACCACCCTACCTGTTGCATATTGGATCCTTCAAACTTTCAAAGTTATGGATCGTGGTGGGACCACCCTACCTGTTGCACTTTGAGTCTTTTAAAGTTTCGAGGCTATGGATCGTGGTGAGACCACCCTACCTGTTGCATATTGAGTCCTTTTAACTTTCGAGGCTATGGATTTTGGTGGGACCACCCTACCTGTTGCATATTGGGTTCTTAAAACTTTTGACGTTATGGATCGTAGTGGGACCACCCTACCTGTTGCATATCGAGTCTTTTGAACTTTCAAAGTTATGGATCGTGGTGGGACCACCCTACCTGTTGCATATTGGGCTTTTCAAACTTTCACAGTTATGGATCGTGGTGAGACCACGCTACCTGTTGCATATTGAGTCCTTAGAACTTTCGAGGCTATGGATCTTGGTGGGACCACCCTACTCGTTACACATTGGGTCCTTTAAACATTCACAATTATGAACCGTGCTGGGACCACCTTACCTGTTGCATATAGGGTTCTTCAAACTTTCACCGGTGTGGATCGTGGTGGGACCACGCTACCTGTTGCATATTGAGTCCTTTGAACTTTCAAAGCTATGGATCGTGGTGGGACCACCCTACCTGTTGCATATTGGGCTTTTTAAACTTTCACAGTTATGGATCGTGGTGAGACCACGCTACCTGTTGCATATTGAGTCCTTAGAACTTTCGAGGCTATGGATCTTGGTGGGACCATTCCACCTGTTTCATATTGGGTCCTTCAAACTTTCAAAGCTATGGATCGTGGTGGGACCACCCTACCTGTTGCATATAGGCTTCTTTTGAACTTTCACAATTATGGATCGTGGTGGGACCACCCTACCTGTTGCATATTGGGTCCTTTGAACTTTCAAAGCTATGGATCGTGGTGGGACCACCCTACCTGTTGCATATTGGGTCCTTTAAACTTTCACAGTTATGGATCGTGGTGAGACCACGCTACCTGTTGCATATTGAGTCCTTTGAACTTTCGAGGCTATGGATCTTGGTGGGACCACCCTACCTGTTGCATATCGAGTCTCTTGAACTTTCGAAGTTATGGATCGTGGTGGGACCACCCTACCTGTTGCACATTGAGTCCTTTAAACTTTCGCCGTTATGGATCGTGGTGAGACCACCCTACCTGTTGCACACTGAGTCCTTTAAACTTTCGAGGCTATGGATCTTGGTGGGACCACCCTACCTGTTGCATATCGAGTCTCTTGAACTTTCGAAGTTATGGATCGTGGTGAGACCACGCTACCTGTTGCATATTGAGTCCTTTGAACTTTCGAGGCTATGGATCTTGGTGGGACCACCCTACTTGTTGCAGATTGAGCCCTTTAAACTTTCGCCGTTATGGATCGTGGTGGGACCACCCTACCTGTTGCATATTGGATCCTTCAAACTTTCAAAGTTATGGATCGTGGTGGGACCACCCTACCTGTTGCACTTTGAGTCTTTTAAAGTTTCGAGGCTATGGATCGTGGTGAGACCACCCTACCTGTTGCATATTGAGTCCTTTTAACTTTCGAGGCTATGGACTTTGGTGGGACCACCCTACCTGTTGCATATTGGGTTCTTAAAACTTTTGACGTTATGGATCGTAGTGGGGGACCACCCTACCTAATGCATATCGAGTCTTTTGAACTTTCAAAGTTATGGATCGTGGTGGGACCACCCTACCTGTTGCATATTGGGCTTTTTAAACTTTCACAGTTATGGATCGTGGTGAGACCACGCTACCTGTTGCATATTGAGTCCTTAGAACTTTCGAGGCTATGGATTTTGGTGGGACCACCCTACTTGTTGCACATTGGGTCCTTTAAACATTCACAATTATGAACCGTGCTGGGACCACCTTACCTGTTGCATATAGGGTTCTTCAAACTTTCACCGGTGTAAATCGTGGTGGGACCACGCTACCTGTTGCATATTGAGTCCTTTGAACTTTCAAAGCTATGGATCTTGGTGGGACCACCCCACCTGTTTCATATTGGGTCCTTCAAACTTTCAAAGTTATGGATCGTGGTGGGACCACCCTACCTGTTGCATATTGGGCTTTTTAAACTTTCACAGTTATGGATCGTGGTGAGACCACGCTACCTGTTGCATATTGGGATTTTTAAACTTTCACAGTTATGGATCGTGGTGAGACCACGCTACCTGTTGCATATTGAGTCCTTAGAACTTTCGAGGCTATGGATCTTGGTGGGACCACCCCACCTGTTTCATATTGGGTCCTTCAAACTTTCATAGCTATGGATCGTGGTGGGACCACCCTACCTGTTGCATATAGGGTTCTTTTGAACTTTCACAATTATGGATCGTGGTGGGACCACCCTACCTGTTGCAAATCGGGTCCTTCAAACTTCCGAGGCTATGGATCGTAGTGGGACCACCCTACCTTTGCATATCGAGTCTTTTAAACTTTCATAGCTATGGATCGTGGTGGGACCACCCTACCTGTTGCACATTGAGTTCTTTTGAACTTTCACAATTATGGATCGTGGTGGGACCACCCTACCTGTTGCATATTGGGTTTTTTTAAACTTTCACCCGTGTGGATCGTGGTGGGACCGTCCTAACTGCTGCATTTTGGATCCCTTAAACTTTCACCTCTATGGATCGTGCTAGGACCACCCTACCTGTTGGATATAGGGTTGTTTAAACCTTCATTGTTATGGATCGTAGTGGGACCACCCTACCTTTGCATATCGAGTCTTTTAAACTTTCATAGCTATGGATCGTGGTGGGACCACCCTACCTGTTGCATATAGGGTTCTTTTGAACTTTCACAATTATGGATCGTGGTGGGACCACCCTACCTGTTGCATATTGGGTTTTTTAAACTTTCACCCGTGTGGATCGTGGTGGGACCGTCCTAACTGCTGCATTTTGGATCCCTTAAACTTTCACCTCTATGGATCGTGCTAGGACCACCCTACCTGTTGGATATAGGGTTGTTTAAACCTTTATTGTTATGGATTGTGGTGGGACCACCCTACCTGTTGCATATTGAGTCCTTTAAACTTTCGCCGTTATGTATCGTGTTGGGACCACCCTACCTGGTGCATATTGGATCCTTTAAACTTTCGCCGTTATGGATCGTGGTGAGACCACCCTAACTGTTGCATATTGAGTCCTTTAAACTTTCGAGGCTATGGATTTTGGTGGGACCACCCTACCTGTTGCATATTGGGTCCTTCAAACTTTCAAAGCTATGGATCGTAGTGGGACCACCCTACCTGTTGCATATTGGGTTTTTTAAACTTTCACCCGTGTGGATCGTGGTGGGACCGTCCTAACTGCTGCATTTTGGATCCCTTAAACTTTCACCTCTATGGATCGTGCTAGGACCACCCTACCTGTTGCATATTGGGTTTTTTAAACTTTCACCGGTGTGGATCATGGTGGGACCACCCTACTTGTTGCACATTGGGTCCTTTAAACATTCACAATTATGAACCGTGCTGGGACCACTCTACCTGTTGCAAATCGGGTCCTTTAAACTTCCGAGGCTATGGATCGTGGTGGGACCACCCTACCTGTTGCAAATCGGGTCCTTCAAACTTCCGAGGCTATGGATCGTAGTGGGACCACCCTACCTTTGCATATCGAGTCTTTTAAACTTTCATAGCTATGGATCGTGGTGGGACCACCCTACCTGTTGCATATAGGGTTCTTTTGAACTTTCACAATTATGGATCGTGGTGGGACCACCCTACCTGTTGCATATTGGGTTTTTTTAAACTTTCACCCGTGTGGATCGTGGTGGGACCGTCCTAACTGCTGCATTTTGGATCCCTTAAACTTTCACCTCTATGGATCGTGCTAGGACCACCCTACCTGTTGGATATAGGGTTGTTTAAACCTTCATTGTTATGGATTGTGGTGGGACCACCCCACCTGTTTCATATTGGGTCCTTCAAACTTTCATAGCTATGGATCGTGGTGGGACCACCCTATCTGTTGCATATTGGATCCTTTAAACTTTCGCCGTTATGGATCGTGGTGGGACCACCCTATCTGTTGCATATTGGGTTTTTTAAACTTTCACCGGTGTGGATCGTGGTGGGACCGCCCTAACTGCTGCATTTTGGATCCCTTAAACTTTCACCGTTATGGATCGTGCTAGGACCACCCTACCTGTTGGATATAGGGTTGTTTAAACCTTCATTGTTATGGATTGTGGTGGGACCACCCTACCTGTTGCATATTGAGTCCTTAGAACTTTCGAGCCTATGGATCTTTGTGGGACCACCCTACTTGTTGCAGATTGAGTCCTTTGAACTATCGAGGCTATGGATCATGGTGGGATCACCCTACTTGTTGCACATTGGGTCCTTTAAACATTCACAATTATGAACCGTGCTGAGACCACTCTACCTGTTGCAAATCGGGTCCTTTAAACTTCCGAGGCTATGGATCGTGGTGGGACCACCCTACCTGTTGCAAATCGGGTCCTTCAAACTTCCGAGGCTATGGATCGTAGTGGGACCACCCTACCTTTGCATATCGAGTCTTTTGAACTTTCATAGCTATGGATCGTGGTGGGACCACCCTACCTGTTGCATATAGGGTTCTTTTGAACTTTCACAATTATGGATCGTGGTGGGACCACCCTACCTGTTGCATATTGGGTTTTTTTAAACTTTCACCCGTGTGGATCGTGGTGGGACCGTCCTAACTGCTGCATTTTGGATCCCTTAAACTTTCACCTCTATGGATCGTGCTAGGACCACCCTACCTGTTGGATATAGGGTTGTTTAAACCTTCATTGTTATGGATTGTGGTGGGACCACCCTACCTGTTGCATATTGAGTCCTTTAAACTTTCGCCGTTATGGATCGTGTTGGGACCACCCTATCTGTTGCATATTGGATCCTTTAAACTTTCGCCGTTATGGATCGTGGTGGGACCACCCTATCTGTTGCATATTGGGTTTTTTAAACTTTCACCGGTGTGGATCGTGGTGGGACCGCCCTAACTGCTGCATTTTGGATCCCTTAAACTTTCACCGTTATGGATCGTGCTGGGACCACCCTACCTGTTGCATATAGGGTTCTTTAAACTTTCATTGTTATGGATTGTGGTGGGATCACCCTACCTGTTGCATATTGAGTCCTTAGAACTTTCGAGCCTATGGATCTTTGTGGGACCACCCTACTTGTTGCAGATTGAGCCCTTTAAACTTTCGCCGTTATGGATCGTGGTGGGACCACCCTACCTGTTGCATATTGGGTCCTTCAAACTTTCAAAGTTATGGATCGTGGTGGGACCACCCTACCTGTTGCACTTTGAGTCCTTTAAAGTTTCGAGGCTATGGATTGTGGTGAGACCACCCTACCTGTTGCATATTGAGTCCTTTTAACTTTCGAGGCTATGGATTTTGGTGGGACCACCCTACCTGTTGCATATTGGGTCCTTAAAACTTTTGACGTTATGGATCGTAGTGGGGGACCACCCTACCTAATGCATATCGAGTCTTTTGAACTTTCACAGTTATGGATCGTGGTGAGACCACGCTACCTGTTGCATATTGAGTCCTTAGAACTTTCGAGGCTATGGATCTTGGTGGGACCACCCTACTTGTTACACATTGGGTCCTTTAAACATTCACAATTATGAACCGTGCTGGGACCACCTTACCCGTTGCATATAGGGTTCTTCAAACTTTCACCGGTGTAAATCGTGGTGGGACCACGCTACCTGTTGCATATTGAGTCCTTTGAACTTTCAAAGCTATGGATCGTGGTGGGACCACCCTACCTGTTGCAGATTGGGCTTTTTAAACTTACACAGTTATGGATCGTGGTGAGACCACGCTACCTGTTGCATATTGAGTCCTTAGAACTTTCGAGGCTATGGATCTTGGTGGGACCACCTTACTTGTTACACATTGGGTGCTTTAAACATTCACAATTATGAACCGTGCTGGGACCACCTTACCTGTTGCATATAGGGTTTTTTAAACTTTCACCCGTGTGGATCGTGGTGGGACCGTCCTAACTGCTGCATTTTGGATCCCTTAAACTTTCACCTCTATGGATCGTGCTAGGACCACCCTACCTGTTGGATATAGGGTTGTTTAAACCTTCATTGTTATGGATTGTGGTGGGACCACCCTACCTGTTGCACATTGAGTCCTTTAAACTTTCGCCGTTATGGATCGTGTTGGGACCACCCTACCTGTTGCATATTGGATCCTTTAAACTTTCGCCGTTATGGATCGTGGTGGGACCACCCTATCTGTTGCATATTGGGTTTTTTAAACTTTCACCGGTGTGGATCGTGGTGGGACCGCCCTAACTGCTGCATTTTGAATCCCTTAAACTTTCACCGTTATGGATCGTGCTGGGACCACCCTACCTGTTGCATATAGGGTTCTTTAAACTTTCATTGTTATGGATTGTGGTGGGATCACCCTACCTGTTGCATATCGAGTCTTTTGAACTTTTAAAGTTATGGATCGTGGTGGGACCGCCCTAACTGCTGCATTTTGGATCCCTTAAACTTTCACCGTTATGGATCGTGCTGGGACCACCCTACCTGTTGCATATAGGGTTCTTTAAGCTTTCATTGTTATGGATTGTGGTGGGATCACCCTACCTGTTGCATAGCGAGTCTTTTGAACTTTTAAAGTTATGGATCGTGGTGGGACCACCCTACCTGTTGCATATTGGGCTTTTTGAACTTTCACCGGTGTGGATCGTGGTGGGACCGCCCTGACTGCTGCATTTTGGATCCCTTAAACTTTCACCGTTATGGATCGTGCTGGAACCACCCTACCTGTTGCATATAGGGTTCTTTAAACTTCCATTGTTATGGATTGTGGTGGGACCACCCTACCTGTTGCATATTGGGTCCTTCAAACTTTTGACGTTATGGATCGTAGTGGGACCACCCTACCTGTTGCATATCGAGTCTTTTGAACTTTCACAGTTATGGATCGTGGTGAGACCACGCTACCTGTTGCATAATGAGTCCTTTGAACTATCGAGGCTATGGATCATGGTGGGACCACCCTACTTGTTGCACATTGGGTCCTTTAAACATTCACAATTATGAACCGTGCTGGGACCACTCTACCTGTTGCAAATCGGGTCCTTTAAACTTCCGAGGCTATGGATCGTGGTGGGACCACCCTACCTGTTGCAAATCGGGTCCTTCAAACTTTCGACGTTATGGATCGTAGTGGGACCACCCTACCTTTGCATATCGAGTCTTTTGAACTTTCAAAGCTATGGATCGTGGTAAGACCACCCTACCTGTTGCAGATTGAGTCCTTTAAACTTTCGCCGTTATGGATCGTGGTGGGACCACCCTACCTGTTGCATATTGGGTTTTTTAAACTTTCACCCGTGTGGATCGTGGTGGGACCGTCCTAACTGCTGCATTTTGGATCCCTTAAACTTTCACCTCCATGGATCGTGCTAGGTTCACCCTACCTGTTGGATATAGGGTTGTTTAAACCTTCATTGTTATGGATTGTGGTGAGACCACCCTACCTGTTGCATATTGAGTCCTTTAAACTTTCGCCGTTACGGATCGTGTTGGGACCACCCTACCTGTTGCATATTGAATCCTTTAAACTTTCGCCGTTATGGATCGTGGTGGGACCACCCTATCTGTTGCATATTGGGTTTTTTAAACTTTCACCGGTGTGGATCGTGGTGGAACCGCCCTAACTGCTGCATTTTGGATCCCTTAAACTTTCACCGTTGTGGATCGCGCTGGGACCACCCTACCTGTTGCATATAGGGTTCTTTAAACTTTCATTGTTATGGATTGTGGTGGGATCACCCTACCTGTTGCATATCGAGTCTTTTGAACTTTTAAAGTTATGGATCGTGGTGGGACCACCCTAACTGTTGCATATTGAGTCCTTTAAACTTTCGAGGCTATGGATTTTGGTGGGACCACCCTACCTGTTGCATATTGGGTCCTTCAAATTTTCAAAGCTATGGATCGTAGTGGGACCACCCTACCTGTTGCATATAGGGTTCTTTAAACTTCCATTGTTATGGATTGTGGTGGGACCACCCTACCTGTTGCATATTGGGTCCTTCAAACTTTTGACGTTATGGATCGTAGTGGGACCACCCTACCTGTTGCATATCGAGTCTTTTGAACTTTCACAGTTATGGATCGTGGTGAGACCACGCTACCTGTTGCATATTGAGTCCTTTGAACTTTCAAAGTTATGGATCGTGGTGGGACCACCCTACCTGTTGCACATTGAGTCCTTTAAACTTTCGCCGTTATGGATCGTGCTGGGACCACTCTACCTGTTGCAAATCGGGTCCTTTAAACTTCCGAGGCTTCGGATCGTGGTGGAACCACCCTACCTGTTGCAAATCGGGTCCTTCAAACTTTCGACGTTATGGATCGTAGTGGGACCACCCTACCTGTTGCATATCGAGTCTCTTGAACTTTCAAAGTTATGGATCGTGGTGGGACCACCCTACCTGTTGCACATTGAGTCCTTCAAACTTTTGACGTTACGGATCGTAGTGGGACCACCCTACCTGCTGCATATTGGGTTTTTTAAACTTTCACCCGTGTGGATCGTGGTGGGACCGTCCTAACTGCTGCATTTTGGATCCCTTAAACTTTCACCTCTATGGATCGTGCTAGGACCACCCTACCTGTTGGATATAGGGTTGTTTAAACCTTCATTGTTATGGATTGTGGTGAGACCACCCTACCTGTTGCATATTGAGTCCTTTAAACTTTCGCCGTTATGGATCGTGTTGGGACCACCCTACCTGTTGCATATTGGATCCTTTAAACTTTCGCCGTTATGGATCGTGGTGGGACCACCCTATCTGTTGCATATTGGGTTTTTTAAACTTTCACCGGTGTGGATCGTGGTGGGACCGCCCTAACTGCTGCATTTTGGATCCCTTAAACTTTCACCGTTATGGATCGCGCTGGGACCACCCTACCTGTTGCATATAGGGTTCTTTAAACTTTCATTGTTATGGATTGTGGTGGGATCACCCTACCTGTTGCATATCGAGTCTTTTGAACTTTTAAAGTTATGGATCGTGGTGGGACCACCCTACCTGTTGCATAATGAATCCTTTGAACTATCGAGGCTATGGATCATGGTGGGACCACCCTACTTGTTGCACATTGGGTCCTTTAAACATTCACAATTATGAACCGTGATGGGACCACTCTACCTGTTGCATATTGAATCCTTTAAACTTTCGCCGTTATGGATCGTGGTGGGACCACCCTATCTGTTGCAAATCGGGTCCTTCAAACTTTCGACGTTATGGATCGTAGTGGGACCACCCTACCTTTGCATATCGAGTCTTTTGAACTTTCAAAGCTATGGATCGTGGTGGGACCACTCTCCCTGTTGCATATTGAGTCCTTCAAACTTTCATCGTTATGGATCGTTATTGGACCACTCTACCTGTTGCATATTGAGTCCTTTGAAAATCCATAGCTATGCATCGTGATAGGACCACCCTACCTGTTGCATACTGAGTCCTTTAATCTTTCATCGTTATGGATCGTGATGGGACCGCCCTACCTGTTGCATATTGAGTCCTTTAAACTTTCACCGGTGTGGATCGTGGTGGGACCGCCTAACTGCTGCATTTTGGATCCCTTAAACTTTCACCGTAATGGATCGTGCTGGGACCACCCTACCTGTTGCATATAGGGTTCTTTAAACTTCCATTGTTATGGATTGTGGTGGGACCACCCTACCCGTTGCATATCGAGTCTCTTGAACTTTCGAAGTTATGGATCGTGGTGGGACCACCCTTCCTGTTGCATATCGAGTCTCTTAAACTTTCAAAGTTATGGATCGTGGTGGGACCACCCTACCTGTTGCATATTGGGTCTCTTAAACTTTCAAAGTTATGGATCGTGGTGGGACCACCCTATCTGTTGCATATCGAGTCTCTTGAACTTTCAAAGTTATGGATCGTGCTAGGACCACCCTACCTGTTGCATATAGGGTTCTTTAAACTTTCATTGTTATGGATTGTGGTGGGATCACCCTAACTGATGCATATTGAGTCCTTTAAACTTTCGAGGCGATGGATCGTGGTGGGACCACCCTATCTGTTGCATATTGGGTTTTTTAAACTTTCACCGGTGTGGATCGTGGTGGAACCGCCCTAACTGCTGCATTTTGGATCCCTTAAACTTTCACCGTTGTGGATCGCGCTGGGACCACCCTACCTGTTGCATATAGGGTTCTTTAAACTTTCATTGTTATGGATTGTGGTGGGATCACCCTACCTGTTGCATATCGAGTCTTTTGAACTTTTAAAGTTATGGATCGTGGTGGGACCACCCTAACTGTTGCATATTGAGTCCTTTGAACTTTCGAGGCTATGGATCTTGGTGGGACCACCCTACTTGTTGCAGATTGAGTCCTTTAAACTTTCGCCGTTATGGATCGTGGTGGGACCACCCTACCTGTTGCATATAGGGTTCTTTAAACTTCCATTGTTATGGATTGTGGTGGGACCACCCTACCTGTTGCATATTGGGTCCTTCAAACTTTTGACGTTACGGATCGTAGTGGGACCACCCTACCTGTTGCATATCGAGTCTTTTGAACTTTCACAGTTATGGATCGTGGTGAGACCACGCTACCTGTTGCATATTGAGTCCTTTGAACTATCGAGGCTATGGATCATGGTGGGACCGCCCTACTTGTTGCACATTGGGTCCTTTAAACATTCACAATTATGAACCGTGCTGGGACCACTCTACCTGTTGCAAATCGGGTCCTTTAAACTTCCGAGGCTATGGATCGTGGTGGGACCACCCTACCTGTTGCAAATCGGGTCCTTCAAACTTTCGACGTTATGGATCGTAGTGGGACCACCCTACCTTTGCATATCGAGTCTTTTGAACTTTCAAAGCTATGGATCGTGGTAAGACCACCCTACCTGTTGCAGATTGAGTCCTTTAAACTTTCGCCGTTATGGATCGTGGTGGGACCACCCTACCTGTTGCATATTGGGTTTTTTAAACTTTAACCCGTGTGGATCGTGGTGGGACCGTCCTAACTGCTGCATTTTGAATCCCTCAAACTTTCACCTCTATGAATCGTGCTAGGACCACCCTACCTGTTGGATATAGGGTTGTTTAAACCTTCATTGTTATGGATTGTGGTGGGACCACCCTACCTGTTGCATATTGAGTCCTTTAAACTTTCGCCGTTATGGATCGTGTTGGGACCACCCTACCTGTTGCATATTGGATCCTTTAAACTTTCGCCGTTATGGATCGTGGTGGGACCACCCTATCTGTTGCATATTGGGTTTTTTAAACTTTCACCGGTGTGGATCGTGGTGGGACCGCCCTAACTGCTGCATTTTGGATCCCTTAAACTTTCCCCGTTATGGATCGCGCTGGGACCACCCTACCTGTTGCATATAGGGTTCTTTAAACTTTCATTGTTATGGATTGTGGTGGGATCACCCTACCTGTTGCATATCGAGTCTTTTGAACTTTTAAAGTTATGGATCGTGGTGGGACCACCCTAACTGTTGCATATTGAGTCCTTTGAACTATCGAGGCTATGGATCATGGTGGGATCACCCTACTTGTTGCACATTGGGTCCTTTAAACATTCACAATTATGAACCGTGCTGGGACCACTCTACCTGTTGCAAATCGGGTCCTTTAAACTTCCGAGGCTATGGATCGTGGTGGGACCACCCTACCTGTTGCAAATCGGGTCCTTCAAACTTTCGACGTTATGGATCGTAGTGGGACCACCCTACCTTTGCATATCGAGTCTTTTAAACTTTCAAAGCTATGGATCGTGGTAAGACCACCCTACCTGTTGCAGATTGAGTCCTTTAAACTTTCGCCGTTATGGATCGTGGTGGGACCACCCTACCTGTTGCATATTGGGTCCTTCAAACTTTCAAAGCTATGGATCGTGGTGGGACCACCCTACCTGTTGCATATAGGGTTCTTTTGAACTTTCACAATTATGGATCGTGGTGGGACCACCCTACTTGTTGCAGATTGAGTCCTTTAAATTTTCGCCGGTATGGATCGTGGTGGGACCGTCCTAACTGCTGCATTTTGGATCCCTTAAACTTTCACCTCTATGGATCGTGCTAGGACCACCCTACCTGTTGGATATAGGGTTGTTTAAACCTTCATTGTTATGGATTGTGGTGGGACCACCCTACCTGTTGCATATTGAGTCTCTTGAACTTTCAAAGTTATGGATCGTGGTGGGACCACCCTATCTGTTGCATATCGAGTCTCTTGAACTTTCAAAGTTATGGATCGTGCTAGGACCACCCTACCTGTTGCATATCGAGTCTCTTGAACTTTCAAAGTTATGGATCGTGGTGGGACCACCCTATCTGTTGCATATCGAGTCTCTTGAACTTTCAAAGTTATGGATCGTGCTAGGACCACCCTACCTGTTGCATATAGGGTTCTTTAAACTTTCATTGTTATGGATTGTGGTGGGATCACCCTAACTGATGCATATTGAGTCCTTTAAACTTTCGAGGCGATGGATCGTGGTGGGACCACCCTACCTGTTGCATATCGAGTCTCTTGAACTTTCAAAGTTATGGATCGTGGTGGGACCACCCTACCTGTTGCATATTGAGCTTTTTAAACTTTCACAGTTATGGATCGTGGTGAGACCACGCTACCTGTTGCATATTGAGTCCTTAGAACTTTCGAGGCTATGGATCTTGGTGAGACCACCCTACTTGTTGCATATTGAGTCCTTTAAATTTTCGCCGGTATGGATCGTGGTGGGACCACCCTACCTGTTGCATATTGGGTCCTTCAAACTTTCGAAGTTATGATCGTGGTGGGACCACCCTACCTGTTGCATATTGAGCTTTTTAAACTTTCACAGTTATGGATCGTGGTGAGACCACGCTACCTGTTGCATATTGAGTCCTTAGAACTTTCGAGGCTATGGATCTTGGTGGGACCACCCTACTTGTTGCAGATTGAGTCCTTTAAATTTTCGCCGGTATGGATCGTGGTGGGACCACCCTACCTGTTGCATATTGGGTCCTTCAAACTTTCAAAGTTATGATCGTGGTGGGACCACCCTACCTGTTGCATATTGGGTCCTTCAAACTTTCAAAGCTATGGATCGTGGTGGGACCACCCTACCTGTTGCACATTGGGTACTTCAAACTTTCGACGTGATGGATCGTGGTGGGACCACCCTACCTGTTGCACATTGAGTCCTTTAAACTTTCTAGGCTATGGATCGTGGTGGGACCACCCTACCTGTTGCATATTGGGCTTTTTGAACTTTCACCGGTGTGGATCGTGGTGGGACCGCCCTAACTGCTGCATTTTGGATCCCTTAAACTTTCACCGTTATGGATCGTGCTGGAACCACCCTACCTGTTGCATATAGGGTTCTTTGGGGGTGTGTATACAAGTCTGTTGGTACCTGCTCGTTGGTGCCCCTGCTTCTACTGAACCCAGCAGACGTTTGAGTGTACACAGGGAACGTTCGAGCGATATAGCGTGCACAACTATATCGCGAAAGTATCCCGCACATTGCATAAAGGTGTTGCCGTCCGGCACACTAAGGCCTCTGGTCCATAACACCTTAGGATCCGTACCCAGGGAGTCATGGAGTCTTTGGCCACAAGCCACAATTTCGCCACCCTGAACTGTCGATCGCTGTCGAGTGATATCCAAAAAACTTCGCTATCCAGACTTCTGAGCTATTTCCATGCACCGTTTGCTGCTTTGCAGAAAAAACCCGCCTCAAGGATAGACCCGTCATCAGCGTCGGAGAGTACACCATCTACTGCGGTAACGCTGACGATAGGAGAGTGGGAGGCTGTGCAATAGCTGTAAGGAAGGATTTCAATGGTATGGTCAAGGAGTTCGGCTCAACGTCGTGTCGGAATGCATTCGTACGACTGCGGGATCACAGAGGATTCAATCTGTGGATAGTGAGTGCTCATGCGCCCACTGAAACCGCCGAAGACAATTCGAAGGATGCGTTTTATGAGGAACTCAATACGTTGCTGGCCAGGATACCTTGTCAACATGCTGTTGTCGTGGGGATTGACGCAAATGCGAAGATGGGACTTGATCAGGAATCCGAAGTACTCGGTAAATGGTTCTACCAGTGGAGCAAACATCGGACAATGGCTACCGCCTTTTCGACTTTGTGAACGCAGTGGTCTGATTATTGCATCGACATTCAAGAGGAATCATCGCCGCCATCAGCTTACGTGGCAGGGACCAACCCGGCTATCTCCAGAAGAGCAGCGGAAGCGGAAGATGACAACTTTGAAACTACAGCTTGACTATGTCCTGACGAGGAATATTCCAGTATCGGACATTCGAAGATCTAGAGCTGTGCTGGGATGTCGCATTCGATTCGGATCACCGTCCTGTTCTGTTGAACTTCACTGCGAGGATTCATAAGAGGAAGCGAGGGGCTCAGCCTCTCCAGAGGATTGACATGACAAGTCTCAGAGATGAAGAGTGCAGAAGGAATTTCCGACAACGCGTTTCTATTCACATCGGAGTACGGACTAAGAAGAAACTTTGCGACGCGGATTCTTTTGTCAAGTGCATCCAGGACCTTCGAAAGAGGCACTCCCGGTTGTACAGCCTAAGAAGAAGTTCGCCTACGTCTCAGAAGAAACAACATCTACCTACAACAGAGTATGTGCTCTCCGAACTGCAGGAAACTTCGTGGAGGAGAAGCGTCTGAGGAGGAAGTTGCGTCGGCAGCTTCAAAGTGACCGCGAACGAGTGGACGTGTAGAGCTAAGGAGTTCGAGAAGGCTTGGGAGGAGAAGAATCCGAGGAAAGCCTACACGTTGCTGCGACAGTATAGCGGGAAGATGAAGAGATGTTCTCCTGTCTTGAACACTACCAATGGAGTTGCAGTTGGTGATGCGACGCTGCCAATATGGAAGGATTACTTCAGTTCACTACTGAATCGTCCAGCGCCATCAGTACCTGAGCTCCCGCATGTTCAGAGAGCACATTACGATGTCAGTGAGGAACCGCCGACTGAGTCTGAAGTTTTGGATTGTGTCCGGAAAATGAAGAATGGAAACGCAGGTGGAGATGACAACATCACTGCTGAAATGCTGAAAGCTCTTCCTCCGTCTGGGATTCGTGAAATGACCAACACCATCCGTGCCATATGGATGAGCGAAAGGATACCCGATTCGTGGAGACATGCGATCATCGTACCTCTTCACAAGAAGCTATCCGTCACGGATCCTAAGAACTACAGAGGAATCTCTCTACTTCGTGTCATGTACAAGAAGAGTAATTGAATCGTGGCAGCGGTTTTCGAAGCCATTACAGCTTGCTTTTTTGGACTTTGAAGCCGCGTTCGACTCTCCTCATCGTGATCGATTGCTCAATGCTCTGCGAGCAGATGGAGTCCCGGAAAAGTATGTTCGGTTAATCGAGGACATGAACAAAGGAACAACAGCAGCAGTTCGTACACCTGTCGGATTTACGTCAGCTTTCGAGGTGAAAACAGGAGTAAGGCAAGGAGCCGTTGCAGGACCTTTTCTTTTCAACTTCGCCGTTGATGACATCATGCGGCGTAGAGTTGCATAGGAACGGTTTCCTGCGGATGTGATCCTAACACCATCAGGACGCGCTCCCTTGTCGACCTGGAGTACGCCGACGACATTGTGTTATTCGCTGAAAACAACGCAAAACTGCAAAGGATTGTGAACCTTGCGTTTCGAAGTATGCCGCAGCCTATGGACTTCCGTCTTCGTCCCGACAAATGCAAGCAGATGTGGGTCTCTCAGAGGCCTTCAACTGGAGTTTGTGTGGACCGGACAACGTAATCTGAACTGGTGGACGATTTCTGTTATTTGGGCTGTTTGCTGAAGAACGATGGTAGTTATGCAGCGGATATTCGACAACGATGTGCGAAAGCTACGTCTGCATTCAATTCTCTAACCAGAGTGTTTGTGGTCTACCACCATCGCGAAGGAAGTCAAGTTGCGCTGGTCTACCTATCCGCTATTCTGCCTGTCTATCATGATGTACGGATCGGAGACGTGGGCAGCACCGGAGACTCAGATGGAAAGGTTTGATTGCACGGAGAGGAAGCTTTTAGGCGTTTGCTTGGATATTTCTGGCCGCGTGTATGCCATAACGAGAGACTTTACAAGGAAATCGACGCAGTACATAAACGCTTGACACGAGGAGGTGCCAGCATCTCCTAACGCCATCTCAAGCAGCAATGGAAAGTCGACTTCAGACTGCTCAGGCATATACTAAGAAGAACGCCGGATCGTCTCGTACAACACGCTTTAAAAATGCTTCCAAATCCTGTCTGGAAACGGCCACCTGGGCGTAGGCGAAAGTTCTGGACGGATGTGGTTAAAGAGGATTTAAAGTCACTCGGCATCGAAAGACAGTTCAGGCGCGATGTATCGTTTCGCAGGAAATGGAATAGTGACAGCTGGATGGAATGTGTTCAAATTGTGGCTGAAGACCGTGAAAAAAGGACACGGCTGACTACTAGGACGGCACACCTCGGTGAAGATGCGGAATGACCGCGTCAGGCGAAAGCCAACCGATTAAGTCAAGTCATAGGGTTCTTTAAACTTCCATTGTTATGGATTGTGGTGTGACCACCCTACCTGTTGCATATCGAGTCTTTTGAACTTTCACAGTTATGGATCGTGGTGAGACCACGCTACCTGTTGCATATTGAGTCCTTTGAACTATCGAGGCTATGGATCTTGGTGGGACCACCCTACTTGTTGCACATTGGGTCCTTTAAACATTCACGATTATGAACCGTGCTGGGACCACTCTACCTGTTGCAAATCGGGTCCTTTGAACTTCCGAGGCTATGGATCGTGGTGGGACCACCCTACCTGTTGCATATTGGGTCCTTCAAACTTTCAAAGCTATGGATCGTGGTGGGACCACCCTACCTGTTGCACATTGGGTACTTCAAACTTTCGACGTTATGGATCGTGGTGAGACCACGCTACCTGTTGCATATTGAGTCCTTAGAACTTTCGAGGCTATGGATCTTGGTGGGACCACCCTACTTGTTGCAGACTGAGTCCTTTAAACTTTCACAGTTATGGATCGTGGTGAGACCACGCTACCTGCTGCATATTGAGTCCTTAGAACTTTCGAGGCTATGGATTTTGGTGGGACCACCCTACCTGTTGCATATTGGGTCCTTCAAACTTTCAAAGCTATGGATCGTGGTGGGACCACCCTACCTGTTGCACATTGGGTACTTCAAACTTTCGACGTTATGGATCGTGGTGAGACCACGCTACCTGTTGCATATTGAGTCCTTTGAACTATCGAGGCTATGGATCTTGGTGGGACCACCCTACTTGTTGCACATTGGGTCCTTTAAACATTCACGATTATGAACCGTGCTGGGACCACCCTACCTGTTGCAAATCGGGTCCTTTGGGAACTTCCTCGAGGCTGATGGATCGTGGTGGGACCACCCTACCTGTTGCATATTGGGTCCTTCCTAAACTTTCAAAGCTATCGGATCGTGGTGGGACCACCCTACCTGCTTGCACATTGGAGTACTTCAAACTTTTTCGACGTTATGGATCGTGGTGGAGACCACGCTACCTGCTTGCATATTGAGTCCTTAGAACTTTCCGAGGCTATGGATCTCGTGGTGGACCACCCTACTTGTTGCAGACTCGGAGTCCTTTAAACTTTCACAGTTATGGATCGTGGTGAGACCACGCTACCTGCCTGCATATTGAGTCCTTAGAACTTTCTGAGGCTATGGTTGGTGGATTTGGGACCATCTACCTGTTGCATATTGGGTCCTTCAAACTTTCAAAGCTATGGATCGTGGTGGGACCACCCTACCTGTTGCACATTGGGTACTTCAAACTTTCGACGTTATGGATCGTGGTGAGACCACGCTACCTGTGCATATTGAGTCCTTAGAACTTTCGAGGCTATGGATCTTGGTGGGACCACCTACTTGCTTTGTGGCAGATTGAGTCCTTTAAATTTTCGCCGGTATGGATCGTGGTGGGACCACCCTACCTGTTGCACATTGAGTCCTTTAAACTTTGAAAGCTATGGATCGTGGTAAGACCACCCTACCTGTTGCACATTGGGTACTTCAAACTTTCAAAGCTATGGATCGTGGTGGGACCACCCTACCTGTTGCACATTGGGTACTTCAAACTTTTGACGTGATGGAGAGTGGTGGGACCACCCTACCTGTTGCACATTGAGTCCTTTAAACTTTCTAGGCTATGGATCGTGGTGGGACCACCCTACCTGTTGCATATTGGGCTTTTTGAACTTTCACCGGTGTGGATCGTGGTGGGACCGCCCTAACTTGCTGCCTGCATTTGGATCCCTTAAACTTTCACCGTTATGGATCGTGCTGGAACCACCCTACCTGTTGCATATAAGGGTTCTTTGGGGGTGTGTATACAAGTCTGTTGGTACCTGCTCGTTGGTGCCCCTGCTTCTACTGAACCCAGCAGACGTTTGGAAGGAGTGTACACAGGGAACGTTCGAGCGATATAGCGTGCACAACTATATCGCGAAAGTATCCCGCACATTGCATAGGAAGGTGTTGCCGTCCGGCACAAACTAAGGCCTCTGGTCCATAACACCGCTTAGGATCCGTACCCAGGGAGTCATGGAGTCTTTGGCCACAAGCCTGAATTTCGCCACCCTGAACTGTCGATCGCTGTCGAGTGATATCCAAAAAACTTCGCTATCAGACTTCTGAGCTATTTCCATGCACCAGTTTGCTCGCTTTGCAGAAAGAAACCCGCCTCAAGAGATAGACCCGTCATCAGCGTCGGAGAATTTACACCATCTACTGCGGTAACGCTGACGATAGGAGAGTGGGAGGCTGTGCAATAGCTGTAAGGAAGGGATTTCAATGGTATGGTCAAGGAGGTTCGGCTCAACGTCGTGTCCGGAATGCTATTCGTACGACTGCCCCGGGATCACCAGAGGATTCAATCTGTGGATAGTGAGTGCTCATGCGCCCACTGAAACCGCCGAAGACAATTCGAAGGATGCGTTTTATGAGGAACTCAATACGTTGCTGGCCAGGGATACCTTTGTCAACATGCTGTTGTCGTGGGGATTGACGCAAATGCGAAGATGGGACTCTGATCAGGAATCCGAAAGTACTCGGTAAATGGATTTCTACCCAGTGGAGCAAACATCGGACAATGGCTACACGCCTTTTCGACTTTTGTGAACGCAGTGGTCTGATTATTGCATCGACGTTCAAGAGGAGATCATCGCCGCCATCAGCTTACGTGGCAGGGACCAACCCGGCTATCTCCAGAGAGAAGAGCAGCGGAAGCGGAAGATGACAACTTTGAAACTACAGCTTGACTATGTCCTGACTGAGGAATATTCCAATGGTATCGGACATTCGAAGATCTAGAGCTGCCAGTGGGATGTCGCATTCGATCTTCCTGGATCTACCGTCCTGTTCTGTTGAACTTCACTGCGAGGATTCATAAGAAGGAAGCGAGGGACTCCAGCCTCTCCAGAGGATTGACACATGACAAGTCTCAGAGATGAAAGAGTGCAGAAGAGAATTTTCCGACAACTGCGTTTCTATTCACATCGAATTACGGACTAAGAAGAAACTTTTGCACGACGCGGGATTCTTTTGTCAAGTGCATCCAGGACGCTTCGAAAG
>JAPDOI010001321.1:0-195120 GCA_029168955.1 Aplectana chamaeleonis
ACAAGGGAAGTATACAAAGCGTAGGTCGGATCTGCCAAAACGACTAGTGTCGTTAGTATCTCTCGTGGCTCAATAGTAAAATGCGCAGTATCCCGCCCCGAGCCGCAGGTTCCAAGAAGTTACAAGCTTAAAGAGCTCATTTGTGTGCTTTTTTACCTTCCAAAAAGCGCGTTAATTTTCGGAAAATCCGGAAACGGACCTCATAAATGTGTTCAGCGTCAAAAACTACCCCCTGAGCAAAGTTTGGGTGAAGGCACATTTTCCGTACTTTGTCCAGACTAACAGCGTTTTGGACTTGTACGGATTTTCGGTTGGGCGTTTATTTCTACCAATTGAGGGCTCTGGAAGCGTTTTAGAAAAATTGTCCAGATTTGACTTAAAATTCTCCCAGGAGGTTTTTCGGGGCGCTGATCACGAATCTGTGGTTAATTAGTCGATTTTCCAATGTTTTCGGCTAATTTCGTTTGAAGCTTCCCAACCGGGGAAAATTTCGAGGGAAAAACGCCACTTTCGAGATTTCCGGTTTTCTACGATAGATATGTCTCAAAATCATTCTCTGAGGGTTATTTGGAGTGCTAAACACGAATCTGGAGTCCGTTTATCGATCTTTTGCAGATTACGGTAGATTACGGTGGGTATACGGTAGTTTGGTAAAAATCTCAGATTTTACTCAAAATTTGTATACGGGGGTTATTCGGGGTGGAGAATACGAATTTAACGTCCGTTTGTCGATTTTCAAAATACTAAGGTGGGTTTTGACCCCTAAATGACATGTTACCTACCGTAACCTACAGTAAACCTCAAAATTTCGACAAATGGACTCCAGATTCGTATTCGCCACCCTAGATTACCCCTACATACAACTTTTGAGCTAAATCCGAGAAAATTTTTTGAAACTCCAAAAAAAATGCCTGATGTACCCTTGCCTTTTCGCCAGGCTTAAAAAATGCTCATAACTTTTTTGAACCTGCGGCTCGCGGCGGGATACTGCGCATTTTTACTATTGAGCCAGAAGAGATACTAACCATACTAGTCGCTTTGGCAGATCCGACCTACGCTTTTTATTGTTTATCGGTATAGTAAGAAACACAAACTGACAAATCCCAAGATAATGAATGAACATCCGATATAAAATAAAAAACTATGAAAACAATCAGAGGAAAAAAAATTTAAAGAGTATGACTGGATAGGACAGTTAATCAGGGTGGGAGTGGGGTCACTTGGCGGTGAAGAGCAGTGGCCGGCCAACACTGCAAGCGGCTGGATGATAGATGCGGCTCCGGATACCATCTTAGTTGGTCCGTCAACCCCACCAAGGCCCACATGTCGATCACCAGAGGCCTAGAATCAAGAAAAAAAATCCGCATGAGATGCTCGCAAGTGAAATGAGTCAAGTGAACACAATGCATGGAACAAGAACCAGCATCAAGCTTCCTCGCCCACCAACGCACGTTCCTTGAATTGTTTACAAACTGCGTACTGAAAACTCGTAGACTTCCTGAATTTAAAAAATTGTTCATTCAGATTATTCCAAGGCGTGATAACTCTAGAAAGAAAAGCGCCTTTGAATGACTGACTGTTGCATCCGTTATGACACAGTCTATAAACATGTCCCCTAGTTAAACCGATGAAGGGAGACAGGCGGAACATTTCACAAAGCTCCAGGTCGACTTCACCAGTGATCATTTTGTACAGGAAGGTCAAGTCAGTGATTTTACGGCGATCTTCTAAAGACAAGGAGTTCAGAGCTTTCAGTCGTTTCTCGTACGGCATTCTAAATTTCCTTTGTGAGCGAAAATTCTATACGTGAAGCTTTTTTGAACATTTTCAATTTTCTCGATCAGACACGCTTTGTAGGGCGACCACACCGGAGAGCAATACTCCAGTATAGGCCTCACATAAGTGGTGAATAGTTTGAATAGTAGCAATGGATCACGCGAATGGAATGCTCTCAAAATGAAATTAGCTCTGCATTTTGCTTTCAATACAACAGCAGTAATAAATGTTTCGAAATCAAGATGGTCATCGTATGATACTCCGAGGTCTTTGATAACTCTGGAATGGCTCAAAACGGTTTCACTGATCCTAAATTCTACGGAAGGGTGATTTTTACCTAAACACATTACCGAAGTTTTCTCTTTTGAAATTTCTAGATCCCATCTGATGGACCATTCAAAGAGCGCATCTAAAGCCTTTTGCAAGAGTTGAGGATTATTTACGGTGTAAAGCTTTAAATCATCGGCATACATCGATGCTACCACTCCCGTTGGGAAAATACTGGGCAAATCATTAATGTAGATCAGGAACATAAAAGGACCAACGCAGCTCCTGGAACGCCGCTTGTAGTGCCGTACAAGCGTGAATGCGTATCGTTTATCATCACACACTGCTTTCTGTCGGTAAGAAAAGAGGCGAGAAAATTTAAAAGGGAACCTTGAATTCCGAAGCTCCCTAACTTCCTGAGCAGCATGGGGATAGAAATTGAGTCAAAGGCTTTTTTGAAATCAATAAAACATACGGATACGTAGTTGCCTCTATCCAGTTCTTTCTGCCAAAAGGGGACTGAGGACAAAAGCGCCGTTAGGGTAGATTTTTTACCAAGAAAACCATGCTGGGAAGGAGTTAAAAGTCTATTTTCCTTCAGAAACAAGGAGATCTTCTTGCAAATTATCCTTTCCATAACCTTACTTATGGAGCTCGTAAGACATATAGGCCTGTAATTTTCTACACAACAACGTAATCCTTTTTTGAAAATGGGTTTAACCAGCCCAAGCTTCCATATATCAGGCGTTTCACCTCGTAGAAGGAATCTGTTGAAGAGCAACGCCAGAGGGTATGTTAAGCCAAGTGAAGCTTTTTTAAGAAAGATATATGGAATTTGATCAGGCGAAGTTGAGTTTCTATTGGGTAAGCGCCGCAATGATTGGTACACAATTTCATTTGAGATGTCTACCCAATCAAGCGTTCCGACGGTCAAGGAGGGGAGCTGGCTATTATCATCATATTGTGTTTTATAGACTGTCTCGAAATAGTCGGCAAAAGCATTCACCTTTTCACTGTCCCTTTTTATTACACGGTCATTGTTTAGCCTCAGATCGGGAATTTCATCTCGTATTTTCAGTTTCTTGTTGCAAAAGTCATAAAAAAATTTGATATTTTTTGCATTCGCTACTTTCTCCTCTTCCAGAATCGCTCGGCGATTGGCTTCACGCCTAAGTTTCTGTGCGTACTTCATATACTTGCTGTACCCGTATCTGTTGATGTTCTTGTGCATGTAGCTGACTTTGGCCCTCAAACGTTGTATTTTACTGGTAACTTGTAATGTTCGTTTTTTCTTCTGGGAAAGTGGCACATATCGATCAATCAGAGCGCGGCAGATGGAGACAAACCGGGTGTAGCATTCGTTGGCAGTACCACAATTGATGATAGAAACCCAATCTATTTGGGAAAGTTCAGATATTATTTTGTCGTATTCTCCCTTTGCAAAATTTAGATAATGCTTGGAATGAGAAGAGTTGGTAGAAAACGTCGTCGATAATTTGAAAGAGATAGTGCTGTGATCCGAGGTACTAAAAGGCGGAAGTAACGAAATAGAATTTATAAGACTATTATCAGAAGTGAGAACAATATCGAGAGTGTTGAGGCCATGGGTAGGCCCTAAGACGTGCTGAGTAAGATTAAACGACTTGCAAAATTCGATAAAAGCTCTGGAAGAAAGGGTAGAGACATTGCCACGGTGGCTCATTCCCTGCCAATCAACTAACGGAAAATTAAAATCACCCATAATAAGAACTTTGCTTGTGTTTATGAGAATTAACTCGGAAAGAGAATCGATAAGTTCAAGAAAGGGGTCCGGCCTACATTGAGGACTTCGATACACAGCAAAAACGAGTATCTCATCACCTCCAATGCTCATTTGCAACACAACTACTTGACAAAATTCTGAAAAACACTTGGTTGCGATCAATCCAGTTTTGATTGCTTTGTGAACAATAGCTAATACGCCGCCACCTTGCCTGTCTCCATCTCTATCACAGCGGAACACATTATATGTTCCAGCGCAGCTCAGGGTAGCGCTACTAATAGAGTTTGGCTTGCACCAGGTTTCTGTTATAAAGACTGCTAACGGGTTGTGCAACAACAACATATCTAACTCAGGAAGTTTGTTTTGAATAGACCTAGCATTAAAAAGCAACAGGCTGTTTTCTATCAGGGTAGGAGATGATAAATGATGCAAATCGTCATTAAGCAGCAGGCCTGATCGTGATGTGTCGCTTTCCCTATCCTAGTGAGAAGTGGAAGGTCCAATGCCATCAGCTGATTCACTTACCTCCCCAGCCAGCGCACAGGCCGTGGCTGGCGAGCCAGGAACAGAATCGATGACTTGACTGCGCTGACCACCAGAAACGGTTGTATTGGTCGATGCCCGACGAGGGAGATCACGAGGCGTCCTGAGTTTGTGAATTTCCAAGTCTCTCACGACATAACATAACTTACCCTCTTTCTCGTTCATGCTGCCAGCTTTCCTCCTTAGAGCCCGATCATACTCCAGCTCCTCTCTGGTGTAATCTCTTCTAGCGTAGGAATGAACAAACGAACGGGTTAGCGATAGACGGCCTTTCCGCATGAACGACAGAAGATTATCTCTTAATTCTTGACTGCGAAGTGAAATTTTAATAATTCTAGGACGACTGTTAGCAGAATTCTTACCAAAGCCAGAGTGACGGTGGATGTCTATTTTACCTTTTTTTCCATTCATCTAGCAACGTTGCGTCGCAGGACTCATCAATGACCTCTTTCAAGACCTCCCTGTCAAAGGCGGCTGTTGCCACCTCGTCGCTCTGCTCCTCCACTCCGACCCATGCAAACCTACAAGACTTCTCGGCCACAGTTCTGGAATTGGTTCAAAATTTCACTAGTGTGCTATAAATAGCTGATGTTGAGCCATCGTTACCTTGAGTACCGTTAAGCCTAGCTTCTAAATGTTCGATTTTATGCAAAATCACAGTTTGGTTTTCCTGCAATTTCAGCATAAAGTCGAACATTTTATCAAACCTTGAGAGGTGGTCATCCCAATGTTGAAAAATCGGTTCCAGCCAAGTGGGCGGTTGTACGTCAACGTTAGTGCTGGTCCTTTGGGCGCCATAGTCAAGCGAAGAGAAACAGGGGTGCACTTGAAATGGCACAACTTCCATATCAGAGTTGGCCTGTTTTCCTTTCTGTAAGTCAAGAATTCCACCTTAGAGCTCATCAACGCTTTTTTAGTGCCTCAGAACTGGATGAATCTCTGATCACACATCACAGATAGCTTCGATGGAATCAATGTTCAGAATATGTGCCAGCTAGCCAAGAAATTGAATATTACAACCTGATTTGAGCGAAACGAGAGAGGCTCACATGGACAGCAAAGATTGTCATCCACTCCCGACATCGATGACGCCAGAAATACGGACCGAAATACTTTTTATATTCCTGAATCGTAAGCAACAAATCAGCTTAACTCAAGGATTTTAAGACCATACGTAGGGCCAATTGGGTCTGCAAACCGTCATTGAGCATGTATCGAAAATCGACAACGGGACAAGAACGGTATCTGATTCCTCAAATATAGTCGGGTACGGGGAAGTCATGGGAGTCGTCTACATTATCACTGGTTCAGTCAAAATAGACACCATGGAGGCGATAAAGTGTCAGGTAATGACCGAGGTGAGGGCAGGTTCGAGGAGAACGTCTTCACCAATTTAACTGCCAAGATCCTTCTTGGTAGTGGGCACCAGAGCTGCCTTTGTATGTCTTTTCCGACAGTGCAGGCCTTCTTCTAGTATCTCTGGCAATGTTTTCGATTTATTTGATTCACCTTCAGATAGTCGTCTTGGGAAAATTCGGCTAGATATTGACACGGGCCTGCGCGAAGCTGATCGCGCTACTTGACAACTTTGACCATAACCACCGTTTTCGCACCAACTTCAACATTTTCGTAATTCCTCCAGTATTCTTGGTCGTAAATGTAGCCTGAGAACATAAGTGTGCCGATGCAATTGACGGAACATCTCAATCATGCTGCGGTTTTTCCAATGGAGTGCTCAGACTCTTGCAACACCTCCACTTGATCTTGATCTTTGGTAGAAAGCGTCAATTCACGGTAAACTATCGTAAATAGGAATAACACATGCTCCAGTGAAGTATGGACGAGCGACTCTGACGAAATTATTGAACACAACGAGTATTTCCTTAGTGCTTTTATAGTTTTGAAACAGCGTGAAATCGAAAAAGCTTCAAAAATCTTTATACTAGAAACTAGAGAAAAATTATGATTATATTAGTACGTGTACGGAGAGTACTCGGATGTTAAACGAGGTTCTTTCCATTACGAATTGTGAGAGTTTGAGAATTTTAAGAAGATAGGGTGCCTTTA
This sequence comes from Aplectana chamaeleonis, assembly GCA_029168955.1. Taxonomy (NCBI): domain Eukaryota; kingdom Metazoa; phylum Nematoda; class Chromadorea; order Rhabditida; family Cosmocercidae; genus Aplectana; species Aplectana chamaeleonis. Next base: position 6,416 of record JAPDOI010001321.1, read on the forward strand.
TAGTTTTGAACGCATTGTCCTCGATAGTTGCAGTTGGCCTCAGTGCGGCTCGTTTTGATAGGAGGTGAACGGTGGCCGTGAGCAGCCTGGGCACCCGGTAATTGATGCTGATGGCCATCACCGCATTGATTACCAGGTGCCCGGGCTGGGGCCGGAACACCACACGGCCACCCGTTCACCTCTTATCAAAAGCCGCAACGCAAGCCAAGCTCCTCCCTGCGAGCTGCTCGGGCATCGATGGTACTTATGCGTGACTGTCGTCCGCATAAGTAAATATTTTCTACACTTGGACAATGAACGACGTTTACGGTTGAAAGATCGGGGATCGGAAAGATTACACAAGTGATACCATTTATTTTATTCATTAGGAAGAGCATTCTAAGGGAACTTCTAAAATTTCGCTTGCCCGAAACACTATCAGAACGCAATTTCTGAAAGTTGGGCTCCGCAGAAAAGGTCAAGGATTTGGCATTGCTCCTAAATGTTGTGAAATTGTTTTATTGGATTTGGCTCTCAACTTGATTTTTCAAATGTAGTGAAATTGTCGAATTGATTTGGCTGTGATGATACTATATGCAGATAACATAATCATTAAATGTAGTGAAATTGTTGCAAACGGATTTGGCAGGGGCTCTATCAATTATCACAGTCAAACCACGTGCCAGAAGGGGTTTTCCTTGAAGCGTATATTTAACTGAATGAGAACAGGAATAAACCTAGCAGCAAAAACGTTTCTATACAATGCGAACCGTGCAAGCGTTGAGGACACGAAGACATAGAGTCAGTAGCGAGTAAATTGCGTTAGATTTCGTTTTCAAGGATTTTTATCTCATCTATAGAGGGAAGGTCTGGTACCTTATTGTTAGTGGGAGCCACACTGAAAGGGCAGAATAGCATTCGGAAACCTTAATTCTAGCCCATAAGGCCACGTTTTGCCCAGCATTGTTGACTGAGGATTAATGATTTTTTTTCTTTTGTTCTACCTTCGCTCGCCAGAGGACCTTCTGACGCGTGATTTGACTGTGATAATTGATAGAGCTCCTGCCAAATCCGTTTGCAAACAATTTCACTAGATTTAATGATTATGTTTATCTGCATATAGTATCATCACAGCCAAATCAATTTGATAATTTCACTCACATTTGAAAATCAAGTTGAGAGCCAAATCCAATAAAACAATTTCACAACATTTAGGAGCAATGCCAAATCCTTGACCTTTTCTGGTAGGGAGCCCAATCTTTCTCAGTGGAAAATTTCACAACTTTACAAGGGTTTCTCTTCTACAATATCGTCGAGCTCCAGAAGTCAAATAAGTTGTTTTTTTTTCGAAAACATAGTGGTAGAAATGAAGAAACAACTGCTCCGCTAAGCTAAGACTGATCAAAAGATAATTGTTGCAACGCGGCTTCCTACAAATAGATGCAAGGCCATATACTTTTTGAATTTAAAAAGTCGAGAAAAAATGTGAAGAAATGAGTTTCAAAATGACCCAATTGTACAGGTTTCTGGGCACTCTTTCTGAGATTTGGGCAACGCACCACTCAAGACGGTAGAAATGAAATGAACGGCCCATTGGTAGAGGCTACCAGTTCGAAGTATTTCCGCAGAGCTCTATTAAAAACAATGATTGATAGTGCAGTATCAGGCCTCTTTATCAGAGTTTCTTCCATCATTTCTATGAGTTTTTGCGTAGTCTTTCTGCCTCTAGTGAAAGAAAATGTTGAAGGGGCCCATTAAAACCTCTTCATTTGTAAAGACAAAGCTCAATCGGAACACATTGTAAATATTGAATTTAAATTTCAAGCCAAAACTGGCTTCGGAGTTTTTCTGCATGTGGAGTTCGTGCCAAAACCAATTTTTCCTGTTATCTTACTTGTCGCAATTCACAACATTTCTCCCAGGGAAAAAGGGCTAGATGACTGGGTGAGAATTGGTGGCGGATATTAAACCCTCATCGTCCAAACGTTTTTGGACTCCGCCAAAGTTTACCAGTGTGGAATTCTACTGGGCTCAATCATGAAATTGAGCCTGAAAAATGGAAATTCGATTTCCAGCGCGAACGATAGTTATGTGCGCCAGAAGAGGACTACCGTAATCTCAGGAAATGATAGTTATCTGGCTCTCGTAAACAAATTTGATGATACCCAATTGACTAACGATAAAGTATAAAAGAAGATGCAGATAAATATCCATCTTGATTCACACACCGTCATCTTCTGAGGGCTCAGCAGTTGAGTAATCTGCCCGGATCAAAAAGCAGGGAAACACTCACCACAGGTAGGGTAAAGATGAAGCGAAATCGAGAGTCAGAACTGAGAAAACTTTAGAGTCTACTCAGTGAGAGTACAGTAGCTCCTGTTCAAGCAATGACCTAACTATCGCTCTTGTGTAGATCTTCGGAGGCCTGGCTTAGCCCACGGTGTCCTGAACATTGAACTGAGGTCCTGCACACCTCTACCGAGATCCAGCACAAATGTGGTTCCATGAAGTCCTGCTCATCCTACAGGGGGTTGCCCGCACACGTTTCATGATGTCCTGCACACTCCTACTAAGGTCCTTGCACACATTCCACAGTTCTGATCATCCTGGCGAGGGTCTTGCACACGTTCTCATGATGTCCTGCACACCTCCTTACCGGGAGATCCAGCACACACATTCCATGAAGTCCTGCTGCATCCTTACAGGGGTCTTGCACACGCTTCATGATGTCCTGCACACTCCTCACTGATGTCCTGCACACATTCCAATAGAAGTTCTGATCATCCTTACAGGGGTCTTGCACATGTTCTTCATGATGTCCTGCACACTACTACTAAGGTCCTGGCACACATTCCATGATGTCCTGCACACCCCTTGCTGGGGTCCTGCAACACGTTCCATGATGTCCTGTGTAATTTTACTAAGGCCCTGGCCAATAATATTCCATGACGTCCTGCTCTCAACCCTTACTAGTCCTGCACACGCTTCATGATGTCCTGCACACTCCTACTGATGTCCTGCACACATTCCATGAAGTTCTGATCATCCTTACAGGGGTCTTGTACACGTTTCATGATGTCCTGCACACTCCTACTACAAGGTCCTGCACACATCTTCTACGACGTCCTGCACACCCCTACTGGGGGTCCTGCACAGGTCCCATGATGTCCTGCACACTCCTACCGATGTTCTGCACACATTCTACGATGTCCTGCACACCATCACTGGGGTCCCACACAGGTTCCATGATGTCCTGCACACTCCTTACTGGGTCCCGCACATGTCCCATGATGTCCTGGCACACTCCTACTGAAGGTCCCTGAACACACTCCTACCGATGTCCTGCACACATTCCACGAAGTCCTGACTCATCCTTACAGGGGTCTTGCACATGCGTCATGATGTCCTGCACACTCCTACTAAGGTCCTGTACACATTCCATGACGTCCTGCTCAACACCTACTGGGGTCCTGCACACGCTTCATGATGTCCTGCACACTCCTACTGATGTCCTGCACATTTCCACGAAGTCCTGCACACTCCTTACTAGGGTCTTGTACACATGTTTCATGGGATGTCCTGCACACTCCTACTGGGGTCCTGGGCACACATTCTACGACGTCCTGCACACCTCCTACCTGGGTCCTGCACAGGTCCCATGATGTCCTGCACACTCCTACTGATGTTCTGGTAATATCTCTGACGATGTCCTGCACACCCCTACTGGGGTCCTACACAGGTTCCATGATGTCCTGCACACTTTCTACTGGGGTCCTGCACAGGTCCCATGATGTCCTGCACACCCTACCAAGGTCCTGCACACTCCTTACTGGAGGTCCTTCGGCACACATCTCTACGATGTCCCGCACACCCCCCTACTGGGATGTCCTGCACACGTTCCATGATATCCTGCGCACTTCACTGAGGTCCCAGACAGGTCCCATGATGTCCTGCACACTCCTACCCTGCACACACCTTACTGAGGTCCTGCACACATTCCATGATGTCCTGCACACCCCATGATGTCCTGCACACGTTCTACTGATGTCCTGCACACCCTACTAAGGTCCCACACACATTCCATGACGTCCTGCACACCCTACTGGGGTCCTGCACACGCTTCCCATGATGTCCTGCACACTCCTACTGGGATGTCCTGCACACATTCCCATGACGTCCTGCTCATCCTTACAGGGTCCTGCACATGTTTCATGATGTCCTGCACACACTCCTACTAAGGTCCTGCACACATTCTACGACGTCCTGCACACTCCCTTACTGGGGTCCTGCACAGGTCCCATGATGTCCTGCACACTCCTACTGATGTTCTGCACACATTCTACGATGTCCTGCACACCCTACTGGGGTCCTGCACAGGTCTCCTACGATGTCCTGCACACTCCTACTGGGGTCCTGCACAGGTCCCATGATGTCCTGCACACTCCCTACTAAGGTCCTGCACACCTCCTACTGAGGTCCTGCACACATTCCACGACGTCCTGCACACTTACTGGGGTCCTGCACACGTTCCATGATGATGTCCTGCACACTCCTACTGAGGTCCTGCACACATTCCTACTGAGGTCCTGCACACCCCTTACTGGGTGTCCTGCACAGGTCCCATGATGTCCTGCACACTCCTACTGGAGGTCCTGCACACATTCTACGACGTCCTGCACACCTTACTGGGGTCCTGCACAGGTCCCATGATGTCCTGCACACTCCTACTGAGGTCCCCTGCACAGGTCCCATGATGTCCTGCACACATTCTACTACATGGTCCTGCACACTCACTGAGATCCTGCACACATTCCACGAAGTCCTGCTCATCCTTACTGGGGTCTTGCACACGTTCCATGATGTCCTGCACACTCCTACTGATGTCCTGCACACATTCCACGAAGTTCTGATCATCCTTACAGGGGTCTTGCACACGTTTCTGATGATGTCCTGCACACTCCTACTAAGGTCCTGCACACATTCCATGATGTCCTGCACACCCTATTGGGGTCCTGCACACGTCCCATGATGTCCTGCACACTCCTACTGATGTCCTGCACACATCTCCACGAAGTCCTTGATCATCCTTACTGGGGTCCTGCACAGGTCCCATGATGTCCTGCACACTCCTACTGAGGTCCTGCACTTACACTACATGTTTCATGATGTCCTGCACACTCCTACTAAGGTCCTGCACACATTCCACGACGTCCTGCACACCCCTATTGGGGTCCTGCAACACGTTCCATGATGTCCTGTGTAATTTTACTAAGGTCCTACACACATTCCATGACGTCCTGCTCAACCCTACTGGGGTCCTGCACACGCTTCATGATGTCCTGCACACTCCTACTGATGTCCTGCACACATTCCATGAAGTCCTGCTCATCCTTACAGGGGTCTTGCACATGTTTCATGATGTCCTGCACACTCCTACTAAGGTCCTGCACAACATTCTACGACGTCCTGCACACCCCTACTGGGGTCCTGCACAGGTCCCATGATGTCCTGCACACTCCTACTGATGTTCTGCACACATCTCTACGATGTCCTGCACACCCTACTGGGGGTCCTGCACACAGGTCTCCATGATGTCCTGCACACTCCTACTGGGGTCCTGCACAGGTCCCATGATGTCCTGCACACTCCTACTAAGGTCCTGCACACTCCTACCGAGGTCCTCCACACATTCCATGACGTCCTGCACAACCTTCCTACTGGGGTCCTGCACACGCGTTCCATGATATCCTGCACACTTCCTACTGAGGTCCTGCACACATTCCATGAAGTCCTGCACATCCTACAGGGTCCTGCACAGGTCCCATGATGTCCTGCACACTCCTACTAAGGTCCTGCACACCCTACCGAGTGTCCTGCACACATCTCTACGACGTCCTGCACACCTCCTTACTGGGGTCCTGCACAGGTCCCATGATGTCCTGCACACTCCTACCGGTCCCGGATGTTCTGCACACATTCTACGATGTCCTGCACACCCCTACTGGGGTCCTGCACACAGGTTCCATGATGTCCTGCACACTCCTACTGGGGTCCTGCACAGGTCCCATGATGTCCTGCACACTCCTACCAAGGTCCTGCACACTCCTACTGAGGTCCTGCACACATTCTACGACGTCCTGGCACACCCTTACTGGGGTCCTGCACACGTTCCATGATGTCCTGCACACTCCTACTAAGGTCCTGCACACTCCCATAATGTCCTGCACACCTCTACTGAGGTCCTGCACACTCCTACTGGGGTCCTGCACAGGTCCCATGATGTCCTGCACACCCCTACTGCACACGTTCCATGATGTCCTGCACACCTACTGAGGTCCTGCACACACGCTGGGGTCCTGCACACCCACTGATGTCCTGCACACGCTCCTATGAGGTCCTGCACACTCCTACTGAGTGTCCTGCACACATTCCACGAAGTTCTGATCATCCTTACAGGGTCCTGCACAGGTTTCATGATGTCCTGCACACTCCTACTAAGGTCCTGCACACATTCCATGATGTCCTGCACACTCCTTACAGGGGTCCTGCACACGCTTCCATGATGTCCTGCACACTCCTACTGATGTCCTGCACACATTCCACGAAGTTCTGATCATCCTTACAGGGGTCTTGCACACGTTTCATGATGTCCTGCACACTCCTACTAAGGTCCTGCACACATCTCCATGATGTCCTGCACACCCCTATTGGGGTCCTGCACACCCTTCCATGATGTCCCTGCACTCCTACTTGATGTCCTGCAATAATATCTCCATGACGTCCTGCTCAACCTACTGGGGTCCTGCACACGCTTCATGATGTCCTGCACACTCCTACTGATGTCCTGCACACATTCCATGAAGTCCTGCTCATCCTTACAGGGGTCTTGCACATGTTTCATGATGTCCTGCACACTCCTACTAAGGTCCTGCACACATCTCTACGACGTCCTGCACACCCTCTTACTGGGGTCCTGCACAGGTCCCATGATGTCCTGCACACTCCTACTGATGTCTCTGCACACATTCTACGATGTCCTGCACACCCTCTACTGGGGTCCTACACAGGTTCCATGATGTCCTGCACACTCCTACTGGGGTCCTGCACAGGTCCCATGATGTCCCTGCACACTCCTACCAAGGTCCTGCACACCCTACTAAGGTCCTGCACACATCTCCACGACGTCCTGCACACCCTCACTGGGGTCCTGCACACGTTCCATGATATCCTGCGCACTCCTACTGAGGTCCTGTACAGGTCCCATAATGTCATGCACACTCCTACTGAGGTCCTGCACACCCTACTGGGGTCCTGCACAGGTCCCATGATGTCCTGCACACTCCTACTAAGGTCCTGCACACTCCCACCGGGAGGTCCTGCACACATCTCTACGACGTCCTGCACACTTACTGGGGTCCTGCACAGGTCCCAAAATGTCCTGCACACTCCTACTGAGGTCCTGCACACCTACTGGGGTCCTGCACACAGGTCCCATGATGTCCTGCACACCCTACTAAGGTCCTGCACACTCCTACCGAGGTCCTGCACACATTCTACGACGTCCTGCACACTCCTACTGGGGTCCTGCACACGCTCCCATGATGTCCTGCACACTCCTACTGGGCTGTCCTGCACAGGTCCCACTGATGTCCTGCACACATCCCTACGGCGTCCTGCACACCCCCTACTGATGTCCTGTCCAGGTCCTGCACACATTCCATGACGTCCTGCACACTCCCTACTGGGGTCCTGCACACGTCCCATGATGTCCTGCACACTCCTACTGGGATGTCCTGCACACATTCCACGAAGTTCTGATCATCCTTACAGGGGTCTTGCACACGTTTCATGATGTCCTGCACACCCCTACTGGGGTCCTGCACACATTCCATGATGTCCTGCACACCCCTACTGGATGTCCTGCACACATTGGGTCCTGCACACGTTTCATGATGTCCTGCACACTTTTACTAAGGTCCTGCACACATTCCACTGACGTCCTGCACACCCCTACTGGGGTCCTGCACACGCTTCATGATGTCCTGCACACTCCCACCGATGTCCTGCACACATTCCATGACGTCCTGCTCATCCCTACAGGGTCCTGCACAGGTCCCATGATGTCCTGCACACTCCTACTAAGGTCCTGCACACTCCTACCAAGGTCCTGCACACATTCTACGACGTCCTGCACACCCCTACTGGGGTCCTGCACAGGTCCCATGATGTCCTGCACACTCCTACTGATGGTCTCTGCACAGGTCCCATAATGTCTGCACACCGATAAGGTCCTGCACACCCCTACTGGGGGTCCTGCACAGGTCTCCATGATGTCCCTGCACACTCCTACTGGGGTCCTGCACACATGTCCCATGAGGTCCTGCACACTCCCTACTGGGGTCCTGCACAGGTTCCATGATGTCCTGCACACTCCTACTAAGCACCCCAAATGTCCTGCACACATTCTACTGGACGTCCTGCACACCCCTTACTGGGGTCCTGCACAGGTCCCATGATGTCCTGCACACTCCTACTGAGGTCCAGCACACATTCCATGATGTCCTGCACACCCTTACAGGGGTCCTGCACACGTTTCATGATGTCCTGCACACTCCTACTGATGTCCTGCACACATTCCACGAAGTTCTGATCATCCTTACAGGGGTCCTGCACAGGTCCCATGATGTCCTGCACACTCCTACTAAGGTCCTGCACACTCCTACTGGAGTGTCCTGCACACATTCCACGATGTCCTGCACACCCCTATTGGGGTCCTGCACACGTTCCATGATGTCCTGCACACTCCTACTGAGGTCCTGCACACATTCCATGACGTCCTGCTCAACCCTACTGGGGTCCTGCACACGCTTCATGATGTCCTGCACACTCCTACTGGGATGTCCTGCACACATTCCATGAAGTCCTGCTCATCCTTACAGGGGTCTTGGGCACATGTTTCATGATGTCCTGCACACTCCTACTAAGGTCCTGCACACATCTCCATGACGTCCTGCACACCCTTACTGGGGTCCTGCACAGGTCCCATGATGTCCTGCACACTCCTACTGATGTCCTGCACACATTCTACGATGTTCCTGCACACCCCTACTGGGGTCCTGCACAGGTTCCATGGATGTCCTGCACACTCCTACTGGGGTCCTGCACAGGTCCCATGATGTCCTGCACACTCCTACTAAGGTCCTGCACACTCCTACTGGAGGTCCTGCACACATTCACGACGTCCTGCACACCCCTACTGGGGTCCTGCACACGTTCCATGATGTCCTGCGCACTCCCACAGGGGTCCTGTACAGGTCCCATGATGTCCTGCACACTCCTACTGAGGTCCTGCACACCCCTACTGGGGTCCTGCACAGGTCCCATGATGTCCTGCACACTCCTACCAAGGTCCTGCACACTCCCACCTGAGGTCCTGCACACATTCTACGATGTCCTGCACACCCTTACTGGGGTCCTGCACAGGTTCCATGATGTCCTGCACACTCCTACTGGGGTCCTGCACAGGTCCCATGATGTCCTGCACACTCCTACTAAGGTCCTGCACACCCTACTGAGGTCCTGCACACATTCTACGACGTCCTGCACACCCCTACTGGGGTCCTGCACAGGTCCCATGATATCCTGCACACTCCTACTGAGGTCCTGCACAGGTCCCATAATGTCCATGCACACTCCTACTGAGGTCCTGCACACCCTCACTGGGGTCCTGCACAGGTCCCATGATGTCCTGCACACTCCTTACTCAAGGTCCTGCACACTCCCACTGAGGTCCTGCACACATTCCCTACGACGTCCTGCACATCTCTTACTGGGGGTCCTGCACAGGTCCCAAAATGTCTCTGCACACTCCTACCGAGGTCCTGCACACCCTTACTGGGGTCCTGCACAGGTCCCATGATGTCCTGCACACTCCTACCAAGGTCCTGCACACCCCTACTGAGGTCCTGCACACATTCTACGACGTCCTGCACACCCTTACTGGGGTCCTGCACAGGTCCCATGATGTCCTGCACACTCCTACTAAGGTCCTGCACACCAAAAGCTCCTACTGAGGTCCTGCACGCGTCTCATGATGTTCTGCACATTCCTGTCGAGGTCCTGCACACATTCCATGAAGTCCTGCACACTCCTATTGGGGTCCTGCACACGTTTCATGATGTCCTGCACACTCCACTGATGTCCTGCACACATCTCCACGAAGTTCTGATCATCCTTACAGGGTCTTGCACATGTTTCCATGATGTCCTGCACACTCCTACTAAGGTCCTGCACATCATTCCATGATGTCCTGCACACCCCTATTGGGGTCCTGGCACACGTTCTATGATGTCCTGTGTAATTTTACTAAGGTCCTACACACATTCCATGACGTCCTGCTCAACCCTACTGGGGTCCTGCACACGCTTCCATGATGTCCTGCACACTCCTACTGATGTCCTGCACACATTCCATGAAGTCCTGTTTCATCCTTACAGGGGTCTTGTGGTACATGCTTCATGATGTCCTGCACACTCCTACTAAGGTCCTGCACACATTCTACGACGTCCTGCACACTCTACTGGGGTCCTGCACAGGTCCCATGATGTCCTGCACACTCCTACTGATGTTCTGCACACATTCTACGATGTCCTGCACACCCCTACTGGGGTCCTGCACACAGGTTCCATGATGTCCTGCACACTCCTACTGGGGTCCTGCACAGGTCCCATGATGTCCTGCACACTCCTACTAAGGTCCTGCACACACTCCTACTGAGTGTCCTGCACACATTCCACGACGTCCTGCACACCCCTACTGGGGTCCTGCACACGTTCCATGATGTCCTGCGCACTTCCTACTGAGGTCCTGTACAGGTCCCATAATGTCATGCACACTCCTACTGAGGTCCTGCACACCCTACTGGGGTCCTGCACACATGATGTCCTGCACACTCCAACTGATGTCCCACACATTCCATGACGTCCTGCTACACCTCACAGTCCTGCACAGGGTTCTGCACATCCTACTGAGGTCCTGCACACATCCTCATGATGTCCTGCACACCCTCCTACCGAGAGGTCCTGCACACATCTCTACGACGTCCTGCACACCTCTACTGGGGTCCCACAGGTCCCATGATGTCCTGCACACTCCTACTGATGTCCTGCACACATTCTACGATGTCCTGCACACACCCTACTGGGGTCCTGCACAGGTTCCATGATGTCCTGCACACCTCCTACTGGGGTCCTGCACAGGTCCCATGGGATGTCCTGCACACTCCTACTCAAGGTCCTGCACACTCCTACTGAGGTCCTGCACACATTCTACGACGTCCTGCACACCCCCTACTGGGGTCCTGCACACGTTCCATGATGTCCTGCACACTCCTACTGAGGTCCTGCACAGGTCCCATAATGTCCTGCACACTCCTACTGATGTCCAAACACTTGACGGTCCCGCACTGACCCCTCACTGGGGTCCTGCACAGGTCCCATGATGTCCTGCACACTCCTACTAAGGTCCTGCACACTCCTACTGAGGTCCCTGCACACATTCTACGACGTCCTGCACACCCTTACTGGGGTCCTGCACAGGTCCCATGATGTCCTGCACACTCCTACTGAGGTCCTGCACACTCCTTACATGGGGTCCTGCACACAGGTCCCATGATGTCCTGCACACCCTACTTGGGGTCCTGCACACACTTCCATGATGTCCTGCACATTTTACTGTACCAGTGTCCTGCACACATTCTACGACGTCCTGCACACCCCTTACTGGGGTCCTGCACACGTTCCCATGATGTCCTGCACACTCCTACTGAGGTCCTGCACACATTCTACTGACGTCCTGCACACTCTACTGGGTCCTGCACACCCCTACTGGGGTCCTGCACACTCCTACTGAGGTCCTGCAAACACATTCTACGACGTCCTGCACACTCCTACTGGGGTCCTGCACAGGTCCCATGATGTCCTGCACACTCCTACCAAGGTCCTGCACACATTCCACGTAGTCCTGATCATCCCACAGGGTCCTGCACACATTCTACGATGTCCTGCACACCCTCCTACTGGAGGTCCTGCACACATTCCATGATGTCCTGCACACCCTTACAGGGGTCCTGCACACGTTCCATGATGTCCTGCACACTCCTACTGAGGTCCTGCACACATTCCACGATGCACACCTCCTGAAGTCCTGCACACCCTACTGGGGTCCTGCACACGTTTCCATGATGTCCTGCACACTCCTACTGATGTCCTGCACACATTCCACGAAGTTCCTGATCATCCTTACAGGGTCTTGCAACACGTTTCATGATGTCCTGCACACTCCTACCAAGGTCCTGCACACATTCCATGATGTCCTGCACACCCCCATTGGGGTCTCTGCACACGCTTCCATGATGTCCTGCACACTCCTACTGGGATGTCCTGCACACATTCCACGAAGTTCCTGCACATCCTTACAGGGTCTTGCACACGTTTCATGATGTCCTGCACACTCCTACTAAGGTCCTGCACACATTCCATGATGTCCTGCACACCCCTATTGGGGTCCTGCACACGTTCCATGATGTCCTGTGTAATTTTACTAAGGTCCTGCACACATTCCATGATGTCCTGCACACCCCTATTGGGGTCCTGCACACGCTTCATGATGTCCTGCACACTCCTACTGATGTCCTGCACACATTCCACGAAGTTCTGATCATCCTTACAGGGTCTTGCACATGGTCCTGCACAGGTCCCATAATGTCCTGTACACTCCTACTGAGGTCCTGCACTCCTACTGAGGTCCTGCACACCCCTACTGGGGTCCTGCACAGGTCCCATGATGGCCTGCACACTCCTCCTACTGGGGTCCTGCACGTGTCCCATGATGTCCTGCATACTCCTACTGAGGTCCTGCACACTCCTACTGAGGTCCTGCACACATTCTACGACGTCCTGCACACTCCTTACTGGGGTCCTGCACACGTTCCACTGATGTCCTGCACACTCCTACGAGGTCCTGCACACAGGTCCTGTACAGGTCCCATAATGTCCTGCACACTCCTACTGAGGTCCTGCACACCTACTGGGGTCCTGCACAGGTCCCATGATGTCCTGCACACTCCTTACTAAGGTCCTGCACACGTTTCATGATGTCCTGCACACTCCTACTAAGTGTCCTGCACACATTCTACGACGTCCTGCACACCCTTACTGGGGTCCTGCACAGGTCCCATGATGTCCTGCACACCCTCATTTCCTACTGACTGGGGTCCTGCACACATTCCATGGATGTCCTGCACACCCTTACTGGGGTCCTGCACAGGTCCCATGATGTCCTGCACACTCCTTACTGGGGTCCTGCACAGGTCCCATGATGTCCTGCACACTCCTACTAAGGTCCTGCACACTCCTACTGAGTGTCCTGCACACATTCTACGACGTCCTGCACACCCCTACTGGGGGTCCTGCACAGGTCCCATGATGTCCCTGCACACCCTACTAAGGTCCTGCACACTCCTACTGAGGTCCTGCACACATTCTACGGCGTCCTGCACACCTCCCTACTGAGATCCTGCACACATTCCATGAAGTCCTGCTCATCCTTACAGGGGTCTTGCACACGTTTCATGATGTCCTGCACACTCCTACTGATGTCCTCCACACATTCCATGAAGTCCTGCACACTCCTAGTGGGGTCCTGCACACGTCCCATGATGTCCTGCACACTCCTACTGAGAGGTCCTGCACACACATATCCATGATGTCCTGCACACCCTACTGGGGTCCTGCAACACGCTTCATGATGTCCTGCACACTCCTACTGATGTCCTGCACACATTCCACGAAGTTCTGATCATCCTTACAGGGGTCTTGCACACGTTTCATGATGTCCTGCACACTCCTACTAAGGTCCTGCACACATTCCATGATGTCCTGCACACCCCTACTGGGGTCCTGCACACGTTCCATGATGTCCTGTGTAATTTTACTAAGGTCCTACACACATTCCATGACGTCCTGCTCAACCCTACTGGGGTCCTGCACACGCTTCATGATGTCCTGCACACTCCTACTGATGTCCTGCACACATTCCATGAAGTCCTGCTCATCCTTACAGGGGTCTTGCACATGTTTCATGATGTCCTGCACACTCCTACTAAGGTCCTGCACACATTCTACGACGTCCTGCACACCCCTACTGGGGTCCTGCACAGGTCCCATGATGTCCTGCACACTCCTACTGATGTTCTGCACACATTCTACGATGTCCTGCACACCCCTACTGGGGTCCTGCACAGGTCTCCATGATGTCCTGCACACTCCTACTGGGGTCCTGCACAGGTCCCATGATGTCCTGCACACTCCTACCAAGGTCCTCCGCCCTCCTACTGAGGTCCTGCACACATTCTACCACGTCCTGCACACCCCTACTGGGGTCCTGCACACGTTCCATGATATCCTGCGCACTCCTACTGAGGTCCTGTACAGGTCCCATAATGTCATGCACACTCCTACTGAGGTCCTGCACACCCTTACTGGGGTCCTGCACAGGTCCCATGATGTCCTGCACACTCCTACTAAGGTCCTGCACACTCCTACTGAAGTCCTGCACACAATCCACGACGTCCTGCACACCCCTACTGGAATCCTGCACAGGTCCCAAAATGTCCTGCACACTCCTACTGAGGTCCTGCACACATTCCATGACGTCCTGCACACTCCTACTAAGGTCCTGCACACCCCTACTTGGGTCCTGCACACCTTTCATGATGTCCTGCACACCCCTACTGGGGTCCTGCACAAGGCCCTTGATGTCCTGCACACTCCTACTGAGGTCCTGCACACTCCTACTGAGGTCCTGCACACATTCTACGGCGTCCTGCACACTTACTGAGATCCAGCACACATTCCATGATGTCCTGCTCACTCCTTACAGGGTCCTGCACACGTTTCATGATGTCCTGCACACTCCTACTGATGTCCTGCACACATTCCACGAAGTTCTGATCATCCCTTACAGGGTCTTGCACACGTTTCATGATGTCCTGCACACTCCTACTAAGGTCCTGCACACATTCCATGATGTCCTGCACACCCCTATTGGGGTCCTGCACACGCTTCATGATGTCCTGCACACTCCTACTGATGTCCTGCACACATTCCACGAAGTTCTGATCATCCTTACAGGGTCTTGCACACGTTTCATGATGTCCTGCACACTCCTACTAAGGTCCTGCACACATCTCCATGATGTCCTGCACACCCCTATTGGGGTCCTGCACACGTTCTATGATGTCCTGCACAATTTTACTAAGGTCCTGCACACATTCCATGACGTCCTGCTCAACCCTACTGGGGTCCTGCACACGTCCCATGATGTCCTGCACACTCCTACTGATGTCCTGCACACATTCCATGAAGTCCTGCTCATCCTTACAGGGGTCTTGCACATGTTTCATGATGTCCTGCACACTCCTACTAAGGTCCTGCACACATTCTACGACGTCCTGCACACCCTACTGGGGTCCTGCACAGGTCCCATGATGTCCTGCACACTCCTACTGATGTTCTGCACACATCTCTACGATGTCCTGCACACCCCACTGGGGTCCTGCACAGGTTCCATGATGTCCTGCACACTCCTACTGGGGTCCTGCACAGGTCCCATGATGTCCTGCACACTCCTACTAAGGTCCTGCACACTCCTACTGAGTGTCCTGCACACATCTTCTACGATCGTCCGCACACCCCTACTGGGGTCCTGCACACGTTCCATGATATCCTGCGCACTCCTACTGAGGTCCTGCACAGGTCCCATAATGTCATGCACACACTCCTACTGAGGTCCTGCACACACCCTACTGGGGTCCTGCACAGGTCCCATGATGTCCTGCACACTCCTACTAAGGTCCTGCACACTCCCACCGAGGTCCTGCACACATTCTACGACGTCCTGCACACTCCTTACTGGGGTCCTGCACAGTCCCAAAATGTCCTGCACACTCCTACCGAGGTCCTGCACACATTCCATGACGTCCTGCACACTCCTACTGGGGTCCTGCACAGGTCCCATGATGTCCTGCACACTCCTACCAAGGTCCTGCACACTCCTACTGGAGGTCCTGCACACATTCTACGACGTCCTGCACACCTTACTGGGGTCCTGCACAGGTCCCATGATGTCCTGCACACTTCCTACCGAGGTCCTGCACACATTCCTACTGGGGTCCTGCACATTTTACAGGGATGTCCTGCACACTCCTCCACACATTCCAGACGTCCTGCACACTCCTACTGGGGTCCTGCACACATCCTACGATGTCCTGCACACTCCCTACTGGGGTCCTGCACAGGTCCCATGATGTCCTGCACACTCCTACTAAGGTCCTGCACACACACTCCTACTGAGGTCCTGCACACATTCTTCGACGTCCTGCACCGAACTACTGGGATCCTGAACACGTCCCATGGTGTACTGCACACTCCTACTGAGGTCTAGCACACATTCCCCCTACTGGGGTCCTGCACACATCCCATGGTGTCCTGCACACCCCTACTGAGCTCTAGCACACATTCCATGACGTCCTGCGCACTCCTACTGAGGTCTTTCACACATTCTACGACGTCCTGCACATCTCTACTGGGGTCCTGCACAGGTCCCATGATGTCCTGCACACTCCTACTAAGGTCCAGCACACATTTTACGTTGTCCTGCACACCCCTACTGGGGTCCTGCACAAGTTCCTTGATGTCCTGCACACTCCTACTAAGGTCCTGCACACATTCTACGACGTCCTGCACACCCCTACTGGGGTCCTGCACAGGTTCCATGATGTCCTGCACACTCCTACTGATGTCCTGCACACATTCCATGAAGTCCTGCTCATCCTTACAGGGGTCTTGCACACGTTTCATGATGTCCTGCACACTCCTACAAAGGTCCTGCACACATTCTACGACGTCCTGCACACCCCTACTGGGGTCCTGCACAGGTCCCATGATGTCCTGCACACTCCTACTAAGGTCCTGCACACTCCTACTGAGGTACTGCACACATTCTACGACGTCCTGCACACCCCTACTGGGGTCTTGCACAGGTCCCATAATGTCCTGCACACTCCTACTGGGGTCCTGCACAGGTCCCACACTCCCATGATGTCCTGCACACTCCTACTAAGGTCCTGCACACTCCTACTGATGTCCTGCACACATTCCACGATGTCCTGCACACCCCTTACTGGGGTCCTGCACACGTTCCATGATGTCCTGCAATTCTTACTAAGGTCCTGCACACATTATTCATACGACGTCCTGCACACTACTGGGGTCCTGCACAGGTCCCATGATGTCCTGCACACCCTTACTGAGGTGTGTCCTGCACACATTCTACGATGTCCTGCACACACCTTCTTACGACGTCCTGCACAGGTCCCAAAATGTCCTGCACACTTACTGGGGGTCCTGCACACCCTGCTGGGGTCCTGCACAGGTCCCATGATGTCCTGCACTCCTACAAGGTCCTGCACACCCTACTGAGGTCCTGCACACATTCCTACGACGTCCTGCACACCCCTTACTGGGGTCCTGCACAGGTCCCATGATGTCCTGCACACTTACTACCGAGGTCCTGCACACCCTACGATGTTCTGCACACATTCTACGATGTCCTGCACACCCCCTACTGGGGTCCTGCACACAGGTTCCATGATGTCCTGCACACTTCCTTACATTGGGGTCCTGCACAGGTCCCATGATGTCCTGCACACTCCTACTAAGGTCCTGCACACTCCTACGAAGGTCCCTGATCATCCTTTACAGGGGTCTTGCACACGTTTCATGATCTCCTTACGACATGATGTCCTGCACACCCCTACTGGGGTCCTGCACACGTTCCATGATGTCCTGCATTAACTCTTACTGATGTCCTGCACATTTACGAGGTCATGCACATCCTACGAAGTGTCTGCACACCCCTTTACCGGGGTCTTGCACAGGTCCCATGATGTCCTGCACACTCCTACTGAGGTCCTGCACACCCCTCACTGGGGTCCTGCACAGGTCCCATGATGTCCTGCACACTCCTACTAAGGTCCTGCACACTCCCACTGGAGGTCCTGCACACATCTCTACGACGTCCTGCACACCCTTACTGGGGTCCTGGGCACAGGTCCCAAAATGTCCTGCACACTCCTACTGAGGTCCTGCACACCCCCTACTGGGGTCCTGCACAGGTCCCATGATGTCCTGCACACCCTACTAAGGTCCTGCACACTCCTACTGAGGTCCTGCACACATTCTACGACGTCCTGCACACCCCTTACTGGGGTCCTGCACAGGTCCCATGATGTCCTGCACACTCCTACTGAGGTCCTGCACACCCACTGATGTTCTGCACACATTCTACGATGTCCTGCACACCCTTACTGGGGTCCTACACAGGTTCCATGATGTCCTGCACACTCCTACTGGGGTCCTGCACACATTCCATGAAGTCCTGCTCATCTCTACAGGGGTCTTGCACACGTTTCATGATGTCCTGCACACTCCTACCGATGTCCTGCACACATTCTACGAAGTCCTGATCACACCCTACAGGGTCCTGCACACGTTCCATGATGTCCTGCACACTCCTACTAAGGTCCTGCACACATTCCATGATGTCCTGCACACCCCTACTGGGGGTCCTGCACACGCTTCATGATGTCCTGCACACTCCTACTGATGTCCTGCACACATTCCACGAAGTTCCTGATCATCCTTACAGGGGTCTTGCACACGTTTCATGATGTCCTGCACACTCCTACTAAGGTCCTGCACACATTCCATGATGTCCTGCACACTCCTACTGGGGTCCTGCACACGTTCCATGATGTCCTGTGTAATTTTACTAAGGTCCTACACACATTCCATGACGTCCTGCTCAACCCTACTGGGGTCCTGCACACGCTTCATGATGTCCTGCACACTCCTACTGATGTCCTGCACACATTCCATGAAGTCCTGCTCATCCTTACAGGGGTCTTGCACATGTTTCATGATGTCCTGCACACTCCTACTAAGGTCCTGCACACATTCTACGACGTCCTGCACACCCCCTACTGGGGTCCTGCACAGGTCCCATGATGTCCTGCACACTCCTACTGATGTTCCTGGGCAACACACATTCTTACGATGTCCTGCACACCCCTTACTGGGGTCCTGTACACAGGTTCCATGATGTCCTGCACACTCCTACTGGGGTCCTGCACAGGTCCCATGATGTCCTGCACACTCCTACTAAGGTCCTGCACACTCCTACCGAGGTCCTGCACACATTCTACGACGTCCTGCACACTCCTTACTGGGGTCCTGCACACGTTCCATGATGTCCTGCGCACTCCTACTGAGGTCCTGCACAGGTCCCACTAATGTCATGCACACTCCTACCTGAGGTCCTGCACACCCTTACTGGGGTCCTGCACAGGTCCCATGATGTCCTGCACACTCCTACTAAGGTCCTGCACACTCCCACTGAGGTCCTGCACACATTCTACGACGTCCTGCACACTCCTTACTGGGGTCCTGCACAGGTCCCAAAATGTCCTGCACACTCCTAGGTCCTGTACTGGGTCCTGGATGTCCTGCACACCCTTACTGGGGTCCTGCACAGGTCCCATGATGTCCTGCACACTCCTACTAAGGTCCTGCACACTCCTACTGAGGTCCTGCACACATTCCATGACGTCCTGCACACCCCTACTGGGGTCCTGCACAGGTCCCATGATGTCCTGCACACCTCCTACTGAGGTCCTGCACACTCCTACTGGGGTCCTGCACAGGTCCCATGATGTCCTGCACACTCCTACTGATGTCCTGCACACATTCCCATGACGTCCTGCACACCCTTACTGGGGTCCTGCACAGGTCCCATGATGTCCTGCACACTCCTACTGATGTCCTGCACACATTCTACGATGTCCTGCACATCCTTACTGGGGGTCCTGCACAGGTTTCATGATGTCCTGCACACTTCCTACTAAGGTCTTGCACACGTTTCATGATGTCCTGCACACCCCTACTGGGGTCCTGCACAGGTTCCATGATGTCCTGCACACTCCTACTGATGTCCTGCACACATTCCATGAAGTCCTGCTCATCCTTACAGGGGTCTTGCACACGTTTCATGATGTCCTGCACACTCCTACTGATGTCCTGCACACATTCCACGACGTCCTGCACACCCCTACTAGGGTCCTGCACACGTTCCATGATGTCATGCACACTCCTACTAAGGTCCTGCACACATTCTAATGTCCTGCACACACTGGGGGTCCTACAGGTCCCGATGATGTCCTGCACACCCCCTACTGGGGTCCTGCACAGGTCCCATGATGTCCTGCACACTCCTACTAAGGTCCTGCACACTCCCACCGAGGTCCTGCACACATTCCATGACGTCCTGCACAACCCTATTACTGGGGTCCTGCACAGGTTCCATGATGTCCTGCACACTCCTACTGATGTCCTGCACACATTCCATGAAGTCCTGCTCATCCTTACAGGGGTCTTGCACAGGTCCCATAATGTCCTGCACACTCCTACTCAGGTCCTGCACACCCCTACTGGGGTCCTGCACACATTCTACGACGTCCTGCACACCCCCTACTGGGGTCCTGCACAGGTCCCATGATGTCCTGCACACTCCTACTAAGGTCCTGCACACATTCTACTACGATGTCCTGCACACCCCTACTGGGGTCCTGCACAGGTTCCATGATGTCCTGCACACCCCACTGGGGTCCTGCACAGGTCCCATGATGTCCTGCACACTCCTACTAAGGTCCTGCACACTCCTACTGGGAGGTCCTGCACACACATCTCTACGGCGTCCTTCACACCCCTACTGGGGTCCTGCACACGCTCCATGATGTCCTGCACACTCCTACTGAGGTCCTGCACACATTCCATGATGTCCTGCACACCTCTTCTGGGCTCCTGCATACGCTTCATGATGTCCTGCACACTCCTACAAGGTCCTGCACACTCCCACTGGGATGTCCTGCAATAACATTCCACGAAGTTCTGATCATCCTTACAGGGTCTTGCACACGTTTCATGATGTCCTGCACACTCCTACTAAGGTCCTGCACACATTCCATGATGTCCTGCACACCCCTATTGGGGTCCTGCACACGCTTCTATGATGTCCTGCACACTCCTACTAAGGTCCTGCACACATTCCATGACGTCCTGCTCAACCCTACTGGGGTCCTGCACACGCTCCATGATGTCCTGCACACTCCTACTGAGGTCCTGCACACACCCTACTGGGGTCCTGCACATCCTTACATGATGTCCTGCACACTCCTACCATGAGGTCCTGCACACTCCTACTGGAGGTCCCTGCACACATTCTACGACGTCCTGCACACCCCTTCTACTGGGGTCCTGCACAGGTCCCATGATGTCCTGCACACTCCTACTGAGGTCCTGCACACCCCTACTTCTGGTCCTGCACAGGTCCCATGATGTCCTGCACACTCCTACCATGAGGTCCTGCACACTCCTACTGAGGTCCTGCACACATTCTACGACGTCCTGCACACCCCTACTGGGGTCCTGCACAGGTCCCATGATGTCCTGCACACCCTACGAAGGTCCTGCACACTCCTACTGGAGGTCCTGCACACATTCCATACGACGTCCTGCACACCTCACTGGGGGTCCTGCATCCTTACAGTCCCATGATGTCCTGCACACCCTACTGGGAGGTCCTGCACACTCCTACCGAAGTTCTGTCCTTACAATGTCCTGCACACGTCCATGATGTCCTGCACACTCCTTACTAAGGTCCTGCACACATTCCATGATGTCCTGCACACTAACCCTATTGGGGTCCGCACACAAGGTCCTGCACACTCCTACTGAGGTCCTGGCACACATTCCATGAAGTTCTGGTCATGATCCTGCACACTTACTATGTCCTGCACACATTCCTGAGACCGTACACACCCCATTCCTGCACACGTCCTGTGTAATTTTAGTAAGTCCAGTCCTGCTCAACCCTACTGGGGTCCTGCACACGCTTCATGATGTCCTGCACACTCCTACTGATGTCCTGCACACATTCCATGAAGTCCTGCTCATCCTTACAGGGTCTTGCACATGTTTCATGATGTCCTGCACACTCCTACTAAGGTCCTGCACACACATTCTACGACGTCCTGCACACCCCTACTGGGGTCCTGCACAGGTCCCATGATGTCCTGCACACTCCTACTGATGTTCTGCACACATTCTACGATGTCCTGCACACCCCTACTGGGGTCTCTACACAGGTTCCATGATGTCCTGCACACTCCTACTGGGTCCTGCACATAATCCACGAGGTCCTGCACATCCTTACTGGGGTCCTGCACATGTTCCCATGATGTCCTGCACACTCCTACTAAGGTCCTGCACACATTCTACGACGTCCCAGTCTACTGGGGTCCTGCACACAGGTTCCATGATGTCCTGCACACCCTACTGGGGTCCTGCACACGTCCCATGATGTCCCGCACACTCCTACCAAGGTCCTGCACACTCCTACTGAGGTCCTGCACACATCCCTACGACGTCCTGCACACCCTACTGGGGTCCTGCACACGTTCCATGATATCCTGCGCACTCCTACTGAGGTCCTGTACAGGTCCCATAATGTCATGCACACTCCTACTGGAGGTCCTGCACACCCCTACTGGGGGTCCTGCACAGGTCCCATGATGTCCTGCACACTCCTACCAGGTCCTGCACACTCCCACTGAGGTCCTGCACACATTCTACGACGTCCTGCACACTCCTTACTGGGGTCCTGCACAGGTCCCAAAATGTCCTGCACACTCCTACTGAGGTCCTGCACACCCCTACTGGGGGTCCTGCACAGGTCCCATGATGTCCTGCACACTCCTACCAAGGTCCTGCACACTCCTACTGAGGTCCTGCACACATTCTACGACGTCCTTGCACACCCCTACTGGGGTCCTGCACAGGTCCCATGATGTCCTGCACACTCCTACTAAGGTCCTGCACACTCCTACTGAGGTCCTGCACACATTCTACGGCGTCCTGCACACCCCCTACTGAGATCCAGCACACATTCCATGAAGTCCTGCTCATCCTTACAGGGGTCTTGCACACGTTTCCATGATGTCCTGCACACTCCTACTGATGTCCTGCACACATTCCACGAAGTTCTGATCATCCTTACAGGGGTCTTGCAACACGTTTCCATGATGTCCTGCACACTCCTACTAAGGTCCTGCACACATCTCCATGATGTCCTGCACACCCCTATTGGGGTCCTGCACACGCTTCATGATGTCCTGCACACTCCTACTGATGTCCTGCACACATTCCACGAAGTTCTGATCATCCTTACAGGGGTCTTGGCACACGTTTCATGATGTCCTGCACACTCCTACTACTAAGGTCCTGCACACATTCCATGATGTCCTGCACACCCCTATTGGGGTCCTGCACACGTTCTATGATGTCCTGTGTAATTTTACTAAGGTCCTACACACATTCCATGACGTCCTGCTCAACCCTACTGGGGTCCCCTGCACACGCTTCCATGATGTCCTGCACACTCCTACTGGGATGTCCTGCACACATTCCATGAAGTCCTGCTCATCCTTACAGGGGTCTTGCACATGTTTCATGATGTCCTGCACACTCCTACCAAGGTCCTGCACACATTCTACGACGTCCTGCACACCCCTTACTGGGGTCCTGCACAGGTCCCATGATGTCCTGCACACTCCTACCGGGATGTTCTGCACACATTCTACGATGTCCTGCACACCCCTACTGGGGTCCTACACAGGTTCCATGATGTCCTGCACACTCCTACTGGGGTCCTGCACAGGTCCCATGATGTCCTGCACACTCCTTACTAAGGTCCTGCACACCCTTACCGAGGTCCTGCACACATTCTACGACGTCCTGCACACCCCTACTGGGGTCCTGCACACGTTTCCATGATATCCTGCGCACTTCCTACTGGAGGTCCTGTACAGGTCCCATAATGTCATGCACACTCCTACTGAGGTCCTGGCACACCCTACTGGGGTCCTGCACAGGTCCCATGATGTCCTGCACACTCCTACTAAGGTCCTGCACACTCCCACTGGGAGGTCCTGCACACATTCTTACGACGTCCTGCACACCTCTACTGGGGTCCTGCACAGGTCCCAAAATGTCCTGCACACCCTACTTCAAGGTCCTGCACACTCCCTACTGGGGGTCCTGCACACATCTCTACGACGTCCTGCACACCTTTACTGGGGTCCTGCACAGGTCCCATGATGTCCCGCACACTCCTACTAAGGTCCTGCACACTCCTACTGGAGGTCCTGCACACATTCTACGGCGTCCTGCACACCCCTACCGAGGGGGTTGCTGTAGTTCCACGACGTCCTGCATACTCCTACTGCGGTCTCGCATAGTCAACCGACACTTCAGCACACCCTGCGACGACTTCTTATCTGGTGCGCATGGTACAAACACGCGCCACGCTCAAAAACAACCCTTCCGCATAGCGTCCTGTTCCAAGCCGGACGTTTAGAGTACACCACCCTAGAGAGCAAGGTATTTATATGGAGTCTCTAAGAAAACAATGACTGATAACGAAAAACCCGTCATTTTTATAAACTAATCTTGAGAGGCCGGTTTCCGAGTTTCCAAACGCCCGTTAGGGCCCAGAAGTCATTATGGTGAGTTCTGACAATTATTTTCGTCATTCCCGTGGTCTATTACATCTAGTCACAAATTTTCGAGCGATTTGGTCCACGCCTTCCAAAAAATGGTTTTCGACGGACGGAGGTGGGAGGCGGAGGCGGAGGCGGAGGCGGAGGCGGAGGCGGAGGCGGAGGCGGTGGTGGAGAACGTTTTTGCGTACTTTGAGAGGTCATAACTTCAGAAAGCGGGGACCAGTTGGGATGAAAAGTTGCACACATATGTAATTTCTTGCAGCGCGTCGAATAGTGTACAGCTCATAGCTCTGTTGACGGTATGAATAGGTGATCTCATTGTAGGCATCCGCGCGGGAAGAGATCAAAGTTAGTCCTGGTGAAAGCGCTTCTGCGCTCACTACAATTTTTGGAGGCCATTCGTTTGAAGGGCAGCAAGTAGTGGGGTACTATGCGATTAATCTCTCTGACTTCTAATTCGCTTGTTGTTATTCTCGAGTGCCACCCCAACAATGGCGTGAGGTAGTCGCCCGGGCAAGTCTGGTGCTCCCTATCAGAAAATGCGCACAGCCGTCTGAATAATTCAGACGGAGCGGTCCGAGTATTTCCTAGTTCGCTTGGTTTCCGATGCGCTGTAAATTGTTATGGAAAGTGAGTGACTCAACCGTGGTTAGCTTATGACCTCAAAGCAGCTCCTTTTTATGAGGAAATAGAAGAGAGGCAATGGTGCCTGCTGATTGGAATTGTCGGCCACTTGCATCATTTCACTATCAACTCTCGGCTGGCTCAATGCCAATGCAAAAAAACAGAAAAAAATGTCTGCAGTTGTGAACTTTTGTCTGCATTAATCACCGGAATTGAATTTGTGACGTTGGCTAGGAGGGTTTTTTGGGTGTTGTGTTAGCCGCTGTGCACTTTTATCGAGCGAAAATATTCGTGAATGACGATCTTGAGATCGAGTTCGGCAGCGAAATACTTCTGCTCCCTCTCAACAGGAGTTCTAAGAGCCGACATCGATACGAGATGTATCGCTATAGACATATGTTCCATATTTATGCCACGGAACCGATCTGCCCCTCATATTACAACAAGCTGGATGCCCTTAAGGTCCCGTAATCCATCCGAGATTTCCGCCCAGAGTTGGTGGTCTGCTATCCCCAAGACAGATTTCTCTCGTTGTCAACTTCTGAATGCAATTCCCTGACAAACATCGTCGAATTCAATTTGGTGGCGATGTGACGAATACAAATCACTTTTTTCAAGACATGTTTCCCTGAAAAGCGGCGTTCGACTCACAGGCCTCGATTACTCTCTTTTTCGGACATTTGGCCTCAGTTTCCCATACATTGATTTTTTTTGATATTTCACGATAATTTGAGTCAGTGGAAATATCTGAAAATTTATTAAATCAGCATCTTCTTGCTTCATGACTTCTGCCTACTCGAATCTTTCACCTCTATTTCCTGGCCCTGAATATTCCTTGGTTTGGCTGCCCTTCAAGATTTCACAAAGTATAGTATTTGTAACAGAGATTTATTTTTTCGTGAAACCATCGACTGAATTCGGTTCACCCATACTACACTTGAAGTGTGCAGATGTTACATATCTCTAAAGGACCATCTTTGAAACTAGTTGAAAACATTAAGGAGAGAAGATCATCACGATGTCCCTGGATGCAAGAGCATCGTGTATCCAGTGTGTTTCATACAGTGTATTTCATCAATTATGTCCACTCTACATACGTCTCCACGATATTGTTCTACACCGCTGTTTTGCGCGTTCCTCGCCATCATGAGCCAAGTCAGAGGGTTGAAAGACCTACATATACCTACATACACGTGTTTTCGAATTTCATACATTCTAGAACAACTTTACCTGCATGTACTTCCACTCTAAATAACTTGGGATCATTAACATTTTCTCCTTCTGTTAGAGTAGAAAGTGAAAACCATCCTTCGTTTTGATATGGCTCGTTGTCCCCAACTTTCATGGTGGCTATTGTGCGTATGCAGGCAGTAGTGACAGACAAGTAATATATTTTTTGTGCTCATTTTTATGTAGATACACTTTTTATGCTCTCAAAGGCATCGTACGCACCGGAGATCGTGTATTATTTTTCGATGTTTTTCTGTGGCTTGGCCTCTCTAGTGAACGAAAATGTTGAAAGTGCTCACAAAAAACCTTCAAATCTGAAGGATTTTCAGTCTGAACACACTGTAAAATTGAATTGAAATTTCGCGCCACAATCGTTTTTGAAGTTTTTTGCATTTGGAGTTTGTGCCGTAACTGTTTTTCATGTTGTTTGATGGTCACATCAACATTCTATGAAAAAGTGGTAGATGACTGGTGAGATCTGGAGATGGATCCTCATCTTCAACCCCTTCCAACCTCATAACCCTACGTTTTTGACTCACCGAAGTTTATCGGTGTGATCTACCGGGGTCATTCATGAAATCGAGCCTGAAAAAAATAGAAAGTGGTTTCCAGCGCGAACGATGCCTTTAACTCAACCAGTCTGCTGAGCTAGCTCAATGAAGGGAGTAAGTACGACTATGGGTGAAACATAGTTTTCTGCTCACCCGATGCCTTCAGAATATCGCCTAGAATCAGAATGACCCGTTCTGTACAAAAAGAAACCAGGTGCAGCCAGGTGCACAGAACAGCACCTTCATCTCGGCTCTTTCTGTTTCACAGATGATCGTCTGGAAGACGCTGGTGCGATTGCAGCCAACACACAAAAGTGTATAAGGCAGACTCCTCATGCTTTCCCAAGATTCGTCACCCATCGGTCGTTTTGATAATGGTCTGAGAGTGTTTTCGTTTTGCTTTTTGATGTCATAATTTCTCCTCATTTATGTTAATTTTTGTGTTGAGTGATGCGTAAAAGGAATTCGCAGCTTTTTTGGCTTTCAGGGAACTTTTTTTCGAAATTTTACCTTAAAGTTGTTAAAATGCGGCAAGCAATAGCAGTAGCAGGTTTCTCCTCAGTTTGGCAGCAACAATTGTGCTTTTGATGGATTTCGGGGTAAAATGTAGAATTGTTCTGTTCCTTGAACATGTTTCATCTGTAAACTCCGTTCGAAAGAGACAGTCCGTCCACGCGGTTGGTGTGCGTGTCGAGTGGCTTTGCAAAAGCACCTTTGGGTATTGTTAATTGACTAGTAGGAATTTAGAAGGATAGCGAATATCTCAGTCAGCTATTTGCAGCCGTGGGAAGACTCGCCCGAAAAATGCTTTTGCGAACGTCCGCTTGACACGCTAGCCGAACGCGTGGGCGGATGGTCTCATTCGGACAGACCTTAGTTGCTCAGTTTTGTTTCAACAGGCAAAGTGAAATTTTCAAACATTTCGAAATCCAAATACCTGCCAAATTCCTTCCACTAGCAAATTAAAGCACCTACCTTCAACAATCAACCTGAAAAAAAGAGTTCAAAATAGGATATCGCTGCAAAAAGATATCCTATTTTGAAATATTTTCTTTTCCTCGATTCATCAGCGAGTAATGACGCCGAGGAGCGAAAAGTTCGGATGACGTTCGGCGACTTGCCGGATCGCTTATACTTCCGCCGCGGCGCGGCGAGATGCAATACAGCTGCCATCTCGATCAAGCGGCGCCGTCGCGAGTCGTTTAGAGTTTTTCTGCTCGAAATCTTTCAACTTCAGAATACTCGTGAAAACGGTCTGACGCCATCCGATTTTACTGACCCAACCAGGTGCTGATGCCTTCGCATGCTAATCCCCATCACGCGCAAAGGCAAGTTTCCATTCGGCTGTCAGCTCAACAGTCAGCTTGTCTAATTCAGGCATACATGGGGTTAACCACATGCCTAAGTCCGAAGCAGGTGCCAACGACACAGAAAAAAGTTTTGAGAGTGACTCAGTCTCATGCAAAGGGTGACCAGTCCGGAACAAGCCAGATAGGCAACTGCGTGTCTCTCATTCCTGACCCCAATGTGAAGCTGTACTTAATTAAACTTCTTTGATAAGAAGTGGCTGTTTTTGAGACCCGGCGGGCGGACATAGTGTGATGGATGATCGTGAGCTCACGGCTGATTGGTTGTGTGTCGGTCGAGTCCCACACACATACGCACACAATCATTTATTCTGCGATTTCCTCTTCCTTCAGCCACAACGACAGACAGACTCTAATTAATTATCCTTTATCACTGCTATCACACGTGAGCCTCGGTCGTATCTCATTCTGCCTGAGGTCTAGCCGCCGCTCACGAGTAAACTCATATCTTCTTGATAATGGCTCGATCGTCGAGCAGAGTATCGCTCTACAACTCACACAGTTCTTCAGTTCAAGTAATCAGGTAGAACTTCTTCTGTTGTGGAAGATTCCAAGTAGCTCTTAATTTCGTGACAGACTTGTCAACGTTTCTCTATTCCCATGTTTCACCTCCAGCAAATCAGCAGCTTTTTCAGTTTTTATGTATTCTACGAGCCCAATGAAACTTCGAGCCCGACTTTGAGTCAAAATTCCCCAGGTCTATATTTACGCAGTAATCTATAGCTTATACAACATTGGTGTCTGCATCCCCTGCGTTTATCTACATCTGAAGGTGACTCGTTGAGCTCCTTGACCCACAGGCTAAGGCTCCGATGGATGCGAGGGCGCCGAAACGTCAGCCGAACAAATCTGTACCATACGGTTGGAAGCTGCATAAGACAACTGCCAATATAAGCATTGTCCATGTTCAGCCTTATTGAAAGTCGTACATAGACAGTCATTTCAGAGTTTTGAGTTTTGATAGTGTTCTCTAGACGCTTTCTTACAAAGCTGGAAACCAGTCCCAATCTCAAAAATAATTTTTGGGTGGTATACAGCGCGTTCGGAAATGATAGGGACACCCCTGAAAACCACAGTCTTTATGTTTATATTGAGTGCGGCGTTCAGTAATGCTCATTAATGAATTCAGCAAGGTAAATAACCTCTGTTCACTTGTTTCTATAACAATAGCATAATATTGTAATATTTTATTTTGAATTGTCGCATTATTCGCCGTTCGGAAATGATAGGGACACTATTAAAAAACAAGAATTATCAAACAAGGAATGAACAAAACATACACATGCATGAAATCTAATATGATATCGCACCTCCAGAGTTGGAAATTAATTCAAAAATTCTATTCGGCATAGAAGTGATCAAATTAGATATCACATTTTTATCCAAATTTCTCCAGGCTTCGAATACAGCGGCCTTTAGCTCGTTTACGGTCCCATACTGCTTGTTATTCGCGTAAATCTGGCGCACAATTATGCCCCAGATATTCTCTATCGGTTTGCAGTCAGGACTACACCCGGGCCATTCCATCACGCGAACTCGGTTTTGTTGAAGCCGGGCCTTTGTGGATCTGGAGACATGGACCGCAGCGTTATCTTGCTGGAAAAAGTCGCGTTGACGCCTGTTTCCAGTGAAGAACGGCAGAAGATGCGCACGCAATGTTTCTTGATACTCCTCCGAATCCATCCGACACGAAGTGAAGGCGATTTCCAACAGAATGCTCCCCAACACATCAGCGAGCCGCCTCCGAAATTTCTTCGACTAAAAACCATTGGATCCTTGCGAAGATCTCTCCAGTAGCATCGAGCACCGTCAGGTCCATCAAGGTTAAACTTCTTTTCGTCGGAGAAAATTACCTGGAACATGTCGCCTTTATCTTTTTAACTTTTATCGGTTTTTTAGAGAATCCCTTACCTTTGACCAGTCTGTTGCCATGTTGTCCCTTGCAAACCAGAGTCGAGCTACTTTGTGGGCTTCTGATAATGATGGAGCCTTCGTCATCACTTGTCGGACGATGTTTTCGTCTGCGTTTACGACGCTCCAAACAGTAGTCTTCGACACATTGAGCGACAACTGAGCGCTCACTTGGTTGAGAGACAGACTACTGTTGGAGCAGAGTCGGCTTATCCTCCGTGCATCCCTGCCGCTGATCTTTCTTAGGCGTCCAGGACTCTTTGCCAAGCCGTAGGAGTTTGGATCTCGTAGGAACTGGCTGATGCAGTTAGGGGAACGTCCGAGCTAGGAGGCAATTCGATGTTGGCTCAGCCCGGCAGCGTTGAGGGCACGTATTTGGGCTTGATCGGAAACAGTAGGCGATGTACCACGGCATATGATTGGAATAAAGATGTTGGGTGTCCTCGTGTTGCGTTCATGTTGTGAACTTGTAACGGGAAATTTTGTTCGAAGTGAAAATTTCAATTTTTTGCAGGGTGCCCCTACTCTGAGAAAATTTGCACCGGCGGCAGACCAACCCTGCCTTGGAGGCTCCTAATCGGTGCCTGCAGGGTATTGTCTATCCAGAGTCCCTCCACCAGCTATGCCATTGCATCAACCCCGCGTCGGTGTCTCAACCAGGACGCGACGGCTCCCAAACCCGTTCTGGAATTACCTCAACCCTATCTCGACGGTCCCTTATTCGGGCCGCGACGGTGCCTGAATCTGGCTGCCCCCCAGAGAAAGCCCCGCAGAGATCTGGACAAGGGCTTAACCTTCGTAGAGGTCTGCGGTGAGGAACCACCCTTACTGCGGACAGCGGCGAAAACCGCCCCACCCCCAGCCATGGGTTCCCCTATCCCCCAGCGGCCAAAAATATGCTGGCCTACGGAGAGGGACTCGAAGTCACCTTCCAGGGCCGGCATCAGAATGCCGAATGAGGACTCGAGTGAGATGAGGCACCTTTGATACCGGCTGTGTGCATCTGATAAACACATCGGGATGTGATCATTCGCTTTACCATTTTTTTCATGTCTGCCACTGTAGTGGTGGCGTCGCGGTGATATCGCGAAGCCGGCGCGGAGCTGTTGCGAGGCCCACGCTTCGCTATCGCGGTACCGTTCATGATCGCGGTGCCATTTCTGTTCTGTTACGGACAAGAAAAGATCTTCCACGTTTCCGTAGCCGCTGCTACAGTGTCGCGGCACGGGCTCGGATCACTGTGCCGTTGCTACATCGGCCCGGCACGGTCTCGGGTTGCGGTGCCGTCCCGCCACGGTCAATGCAAATTTTCTCAGAGTATCATTTCCGAATGGTGAAATTTTCTAAATGTCAAGGCAAAATCCTATGAAATTAGGCACGGTTTCAAGGAAGTTGCGAACAGAGGTTTTTTATCACGCTGAATTCCTTGATGAACAGTATTCATCACCATTCCCAGGAATTTTTTGAAAATCTCATTCTTTAGAGGTTTCCCTATCATTTCCGAACGCACTGTATATTTAATGTGTAAATTTCCATGTTTTTTTATATTTCTGATATTCAACTACTTGCGATCAATACGTGGCGGTACCTACCTTTGTTTAGACTTGGATGCCAGAGGAATTTGAAACTTTCGTCACAGATCTGGTAGATATTAATTATTGCAACTTGTTTCATGATGAACAATGCCCTTCACCGAACACGTGTGTTAATGCACTTTCTGACTTTGAGGGATTTGGATGTCCCACTTATCCGATATCCTCCCACTCCCTCCTTGTCACAAATCAACAAAAAATTAGTTGTTCAGATTTAGGCTTGCATATTTCCGTAATTTTTGTACAGAAATGACGGTAATGAATAGACCTGCGTCCACTTTCTCTTTATCTTCATTCTCTTTTTTTGGACTTTAGGGTCTGGTTGGTTCGTCTTTTTCGATTTTTGCGACAAATATCAGGTAACTTTTGTTTTTTTTTCTTAAAACTATTTTTCACATTTGTCGTTTGCTTGTTTAGTTGTGTTCCTACTGGTGATGAGTATATTGATGTTTGTGTGTGGGAGGACACTTGCCGTTTTTCTATGTTCACGATGTTTTGAGTCAAAGCTCAGGAGAAATTCACGACTTTGCAGTCGATTATGAAGCAACTTATAGTATGCTTAGTGAAAATACTTACCCGCACAGTCGCTTTATTACGCTACCGTGAACTGTACCTGCCGTATTTTGAGCGCGTCGTGAAAGACGTATAAATATATGTGAGTATGAAACTGAGAGTAAAGCTTCTACATAGACAGTTCTGAAGTCCTTATTGTTTTGAAGTATGGAAACCGCATTGAGAAATGTGTTATGCTCGACGAATGCGGCCCACCATATTTACAGAGCATAGAGCAGGGGATGACGAGTTCGTCGGTGTGCTCCATTGAGTTGACCTTTTTGCTTTGAGTAAATTTCATTGCGGAACCCTAGGGGAGGATGCTATTTTTCGACTCGTGACTAGCCCATATCCCTCATCGCGCACTAGAAGGCTCGAATGGGTCACAAAACGTTTTCGATTCCAATACAAAGCTTTTTGGACAACAATGCATTGCTCTAGAATGAGTCAGGATCTTATCAGCCGCGGAGCCTGTAAATACGTATTGTATTAGACCTCATCTCATATAGAGAAACCGCAGTTGGCTCCTCGGGGCAGGTACTGGAAGGTAACCTTGAGTCTCTGCACAACTTCCGACAACAGGGATTCTTCCAAACGGCTCTCCGCGAGATAGGCTTTCACGTCGCAGACTGAGGCACGGTTGGCCTCCTTGCACGGAGCGTGACATGGACCATATAATTTTTGTGGGAGATTCCGACCCAATCGGAGGGATGGGGATTCATAGGCGCAAGCTCCCATACGATGGAAGCACGTACTCCAACAAAAAACAGCGGAGCTGCGGCAAAAGCTTTGATTATGAGCTCCATATTGCCGCTCTCAATCAGCTACATGCTCTTTGGAGCAGCACCCGCTGCTGCTGCTGAGGAGCCCATCAATTTGACGAGATACTCGATTAGAAAACATATTAGTGCAGAAGTGGACCGCCAGTGCGTGGTTCCACCAGATCACTATCCCACAATTTCAAGTGTGACCTTATGTACCGATATTTTCGACCTAAGATGTCATTCGATTTTGAGGCTGTCTGCATATTCTGGGCAAATGGCTGTCAATGTGTGGAGCTCAAAATTTCGGAACCAGTGGGCGGGCGAGAAGGGTGGGAGCGGCGGGCACTTCACGACCACGCTTCTCAATTTTAGGTCCGTATAAGGGCATTTCGGGATTGTTTTTGGTTGCTTTTTTCCGAGACTGTTGTTGCAATGAGTCGCACACCTTTTGGGTTCCGTTGAAAGGTTCCCGACTGGCTTCTGTCTGACGAGGTCAGTTCGCATCTTTCCCGGGAAATAGTCGTCCTAATAATCAACCGTGCCCATTTGTCGCGGTCTGAATCCACAATTAGAACACAATCCATCGATCTGTCGCCATTCTACTTTTTCCACATCGCCCATGAACCGTCTTCAATGTGAAGTCCATCCGAATCCCCGAATCAGTCCACGGGTCTAATAATCCGTGACCAGATCAAGAGTTTTCCTGGCAATGGTCCCTCAGAGGCAGTGTTCACAAGAAAACGTTGCACGTTTCTTTGACTAAAACATAAGCTTTGGGTCCCCCTAAGAAGATTAAGGACGGACGAAAAACGGCCGGTAAGTGAGTGAAAATCTCGTGGGCCAGCCAACTCATTGGGCAACTCCGCCCACGCCCTATAGCACTTGCCCTTAATTCGTGGTCGGATGAGCGATGGTTTCCGAGCAAAAACCCCGTTCTTCCCTTCATTCTCAACTTCTCTCTTTACTCAGGTCAGCTCGCATACATTGGCTGCAAAAGACGGAACTCACAAGCCTCGGGCAACTCGTCCACAAGGTTTTCCTAGCTGAATTTTGAGGGGTCATTGTTTCCAGGGGGTCTTGTACGATTCCAGAGACATCATTGAAATCAGCATGGAACAGTTTTTAATTTAGGCAGGAAAACAGAAAAACGGCTTTTATCATGAACAATGCCTTCAAGAAAGCCATTTATAAATCCTAACTCAATTCGATAGAACGGTGATATATCCTCACCTCATACCCGAAAGTTGATTGCTTCACTCATCTTTCAGAGAATATTTATTTCACTATACATCATTTTAGAGTTTAGTGTTTTCTCGTCTCTCTTTCATGCCTCGGAATTAACGTACCTGCACCTGAAATCCGTCTAAATCTCATTGAGCGGGGCTAACAAATGTATAATTTAGCAAGATCTTGTCCTCTGATGCATCGATTATTTATGTATCTCTCTTGTTCTATTCGATTTCTAAACTTGTTTTGAGTTATTGTATCATTTCGGGTTTCGCTTCCGTTTTAATCTTCAAAATCCGAAAATTCTCTTTTGAGCCAAATCTCGAATACCCTCAACAATCATTGTTACTTGTCTTTTTCAGGAAAGATCTAATTATTGCTGTCGTAATTAGGTATTTTCACAGTCTTGGATTGAAGCTTAAGTGTAACTGAACTTCTGTAATGTGTCGCGGAATCTTCTTACGGTTTGTCGGCTACTATCTGTTTGCAAAGAAAACTGCCCACCACCGAGCTATGTATTATGTGCGTAAGCGAATGGCGAGAGGTTTTTGTGGCTCATGAAAGTTTTCAGTCTATTCTAGTAATGGGCTGAAGCAAACACGCTTTCCCATAATTTCCTGCAGCTGCTCTGCATTCATACTTCTCTGCTAAATATGATGAAGATTTGGGGAAACTTAAAGGCACAGTACACCCTCAGATATGAATTTTGCGATTTTCGTTTCTTTGTGATGTAGACCCCTTCCGTATAATACTTGCCAAGTGCGAGATCTCAATTCCTCCAAATAAGCGAGATATAAGCGACCACCACAGGCCCGGCCCCCTTCCTGATTTTCGATCTCGATATCGGCTGGATGAATGGATAAATTTCAATCGAGTCTACGTTCTTGAATCCATTACCGGCTCTTTTCATAATCCTGGCTCGCTCTCGTGCAACGATTGCGAATGAAAGGAAATACAGGCCAAGGAAAACTCGTCCACCAATTTTTCGCCCTCAAACAACAGGCTTTTTTGACGAGCCATAACTCCTTTCGTAGGGGGTCTTGAACGATTTTAAAGATACCATTGTGATCAGCGTGTGACCGTCTCCAAACCAAGCATGTAAACTGAAAAACAATTTTTTGGGTGTACTGTGCCTTTAAGAAAGGGGAAATTCTTTTTTGTTACAAGGGACTTTCTTCCTATTGGAATGGAGGATTGACCCACACCACAATCAGTCCTTTCCGGTGCGATTATTACACCCTCGGCTGCAGACTCGAAGTGTGGCAGCTTCTTCTCTTAAAAAAAACGGACGCTATCCAAGCGTGCCGCCGACCACGTGATCGTTGCTATAAGGCTGTGGAAAGGAGCTGATATGACGCTTGTATGGACGCAAGAAAACTTACTGTGCGCAAAACAGTTTAGCTCAAAATCCATCAGAGGTGATCCTACTAGGAGCAGGATCCAATATGAGGTCAACTTTGCTTAATTGAGGTGGGCGGGCGGGTGGCAAATGCGGTTCATTCGGCGTGGTGCCTAAGCGACCAACATCTTCACTCCTTTTCCACGATTAGTGAACAGAGACGAAAAGCATTGACAGATTCTAAAACAACAGCAAGAGCCTAAGAACAGAGCGAGCGTTTGCCCGTCTTAAAGGCACAGTCCGAGCTCAGGGACGACATCTAAGATTTCCACATGATTGTGAAGTGGACCCTTCCCATACAACACCTGCCAAGTGCGAGCTCCCGATTCCTCCGAAAAAAAAACGAGATAAAGGAGGAAGCTACCCTAGGGCGCCCACACCAGGAAGCCACTTTGGCACGTTCCTTTTACGGCTGTTCGAGCTCAGCAATGGCGAGATGAGCGATTGTTTCCGACCAATAGCCCCGTTCTTCCATTCATTCTCTGATTCTCTCTTTATACAGCTCGGCTCGCATACATCGGTTGACGGAAGATACAGGCCTCGGACAACTCGTCCACCATGCTTCCGCAGCTCAATTTTCGAGGGGCCATAACTCCGTTCCCAGGGGGTCTTAAGCGATTCCAGAGACATCATTCGAATCAGCGTGAGACCGTCTTCACGACTGTCGAAAAAAACCAGATAAAACAAGCCCGTTAAATTTGATTTTTCTGATTAAAAAGTTGGTCAAAATCCTGGCGAGAAGGTATATTTGACGGTTTAACGACTGCTAGAGCTTAAGTAAGCAAAAAAGTTTTGTGTAAAAATTTCAGCGTGCCGTACAAAATGCGAATATGTACGCTGTGAGACTGCACAATGCTATATGATTTTATCGGTCTGAAAATCACATTCCCAACATTCTCGTTCAAACACAGACACTAAGAAAACATAATATTGTTGAGCAGTCATACTTAACTGAATCCTACACAACTATTATTAGGTCTAACAAAGACGATTTTAAGAGTTTTATCGTAAAAAAACGGCACTAAAGAAGCGAAAACGCGTCCCCGCGCGCTCTGCCCCAAATCCTAGGAGCAGTGCATAGTGTGAACGACTCACGAGTGTTGCCCTTAATTTTTTTGTGATTTAGCAACCCAAAATAAGGGGTGAGTGAATTTCCCTCTGAATCTTGAAAAAAAACAAAGACTCTGCTTGACAGTATTTAAAAAGCGAAATTCGAGAAGTGCGAAAATAATAGAAAAAACTTCAAAAACTGCATGGCCAGCACTAGTTGCACACCAATTTAGTTTTTTTTTTTGTTGAAGAAACAGATTTCTTTAATAAGCAATCAGAGTTCAAATCGATTGTAAGGCATAATCAAGGGGTATTTTTTTAAGAAAAGAATCTTCATGAAAAAGGGCGCTGGTTTAGCGAACATAACACGATGCCGCAAACATTAGGTTGCCCGCAACTAACAAGCCTTCAAACATCCGAAACGGCTTGTTGATCGAATACATAGAATGGGAGGCGCCTAGCGGCAGTTCGACAAGATGACCTTCTCATCAGATTTAGTCCAATCAGTGGACCAGGCGCGATTATTGCGACTAGCTTTGCGGCGTTGGCGACACCACCGGTGAGCGATGTTTTGATCGCGCGCGACGATCTATATCCGCCGCCTTGCCCACTCACTAGAATAAATTCTACAACCAAAGGCTAGTAAACCGAGGCGGAAAAACCGTCTCGGGTGCTTTGACACCGCCTGTTTGCGCGCGTGGGACTCCTGTATCGACTGGGTAGATCTCGGAGGCATGCAGAAGGTCGCAGAAGGATTCATGGGGTTAATTTTCTGCACCCCCCGACTCTCACTATTTCGGTGCGTATCGACAGGGTGGGACTTAGATGATCGACTAGCTCTGGAAGGGGGGCTTATTCGACATTTTGAGAAATTGAGTCAGTCTAAAACTTGATTAATCAAAATTGTTTTTGGAGAACTCGATTACTCAAAAATCTGAAGACTCGAGTTAGTTGGAAACATGCTTATTCGAAATTTCAAAACTCCGAGTTAGTCGAAAGCTCCATTATTCAAAAAAAAATTCGAGTTGGCGAAGTCTGCAATGTAGGATTAGCGGCGCTATGTTCTGAATGTGGTGACTTGAGAGCACCAGGGATGAGCGGCATAAAAATATGAAATTTCGGAAATTGGTTTCCGGGTTTTAGAACGAAAATTTTCTTCTCGGGTTTCGGGAATGGGGCGCGAAACGCCGGAAAATGCGCGGAAATGCGGTTTCCGGAATGCGAAACCCGGAAAAATTCAGAAATCATCCTATGTTTTTTTGCCCCAGATGACCCGATATTTTTCGAATTCCGCAGCACTTTCTGCGGTTTTCGAAATGCGGAACGCGCAACTCCGCTCATCACTGGACAGCACCTAAGCTAGCACCTAATCAATTCCAGTTCTGTACTTGTTATTGTCTCAACTTCTCGGATAGCGAAAAAAACTCTAAGGACGGAAATTTAGCTGATTTTTTTTTGAAGCGAGCTTGCTGTTGAAAAACTTTTTTTTGAAAATGTTTGATCGAACCGCGTCAAAAATAGTATGTACAATATCTGCAACGATGACCGTACATAATCCACTCACATGGGCGAGCAATCATTTTTTGCAGGTTGATTGGCGGGAAAAAATCATTCCAGAGAAAGAACTAGCGATTTATAGAAGTGCATCGGAACTTTATATGAATGCATTGCAAGTAATCGATTGGGAGAACTTGTAAGCTGCTATTGAGGAGGGTCCTTTGGTTACGTAAGATACTAACCTTCTTTGGAATCGGACAGGTCAACTTTCGACCAGTTGTTGAACAATAGCCGTGAGGTGCATCTAATCCACCACTGCACACATACAATACACACCTTACTCACCTTCCACCGGTCCAATTGGCCTGAGCCTTGAACCTCCACTTTTTGAGAAAAGGCATTGAGTTATTGATTCCTCTGCTCTTTTTTGGGTGGATCTGTCCATCATGCAAGTATCGTCAGTTGCTACATTCTTTTATTCACATGATTCATTCTATTTCCCATCCATCTCCGTAAGCTGTTGGTAAAATTGTTATCAGACCAGAGGTTTGAGGTTGGTGTTTTGACCTCGTAATTTATTTGTAGTTCTTGAAACCCAATATGGTACGGCTGTTGCAGCAGAAATAAGTTCTTGATATCTTCATCCCATCAAAATAGACAATGAAAGAATAAAAAAAAAGTTCGAAAGCCGTTAATAAAAACTTTTCGGCTTCTCCCAAATATTTTTCCGGCATTAAAGCATCGGACACGTAGAAAATCGTGAGCATTTTTTCCCTTTCCCTCTGTTTTTTTTTTCTACTTGACAAAAACAATATAAGAACCTCATTAAAGCCTCTACCCCAGAACAAAAACGGTTTTAGAGTACCTGAAATCTATGTTCAAACTCCGCTTGACTATCGTTTTCGGGGCTACTCAGCTGTAGCATTACACGATAACTTGATTAAAATGTGCTAGATGACCGAGCGGGGACTCAGCGCTTTCAGAGCGCACGACCTTCTCCGCAGGTGGCCATTGTTCATAGGTGGCGCAGGTTACGGACCCAAACTTTGTGGATCGGGGCCAGTTATAAATTTAACCACAAAAAAAATCAAATCAGGTTCCCAGCGTGCACGATGCGCCTGAGCACGAAAAAATCGGTCCATCCTCATTATCTTGCTTGAAGTCTCAGGTGGCACTCCACCCACGAGTTGTAACTATGCGGTGTCTAATCAAAAAACTGGGTAGTAACGTCAGAAGGTGAGGTGTGACATGGCTGTGATAATGAGGATGACGACAGCGGATGCGATAAACAATCACACCAGCACTGCCATTTGATTCATTCCATCTCGGATCACACTCCACGAAAACACCAAGTGTTCACCCCTGCCCGATTAATTTGGACAGCAGTGTAAAGGTATGTGGTGGATTTTCGGAACGCGTTCAGTTTCCCATTGCGGACTACCGCGCGTTTCGTTCCCTACTTTTTCATAGGTCATTTGACACATGCAGGTCATCGAAAGTTGTCCAGTCTTCTTTCTATGGGGTATGTGACTTATACTCGACTACACACCTTCCTCTAAAATGAAAAATGATTCATTGAAAAAAGTTGACGATAGGGCATAAGTCCGCAACGACACGTTTGGTGCATAATCTCTAATGATCATGAATCTTTGAATCGATGTATTGGTGGAACATGAGCTTGTTGGGATTATTGTGGGGCACTCGTTATCACTAACGGATTTGGCGATTTTTCGCCGAGGCGATCCATCATTCACCTGTCGCGTGCCTCCACTTGTGGACGTAGTATCTGCGCCATCCTTCTATATCTCTGGAAAGTTCCACCCTAGCATCCCACCTTCATCTACGACATTATCGTGACATTAAAAGGCATCATTATTCACAATTGAGATGGGAAATCGTCTTCGAAAACTCTCCCTTTTTTCCGCGTTCCTTCTTTAGATTTGTGAACGACTACTATGCACTAAGTATGGTTCAATTTACTCTCATAGGAGTTACTTTTCTATGTCAGAGCGGACTTCTGAAGGAGCATTTGTTTGAGATGTGACTAGTCATAAATACATGATTCATTATATTAGTGAGTTCATCTACGTGACTTCATCAGTGTTGACGGAATCTTCACAGATGTCCTGATTGTCACTTACGTTACAGAGAAAGAAAGTCTCAACGTCTTTCAAACATAGAAATATGCATTCGAAGTCTGAACATGTAGAAGGAATGAAGGTGGGACAAATCACAAGAATTGAGATCTGGAGATAATCAAAATCGCGAGCTCTTTAGAAATGCAAGAAACTTAATACTGAGTCACTGGCACTGAATGGCAGCGTACGCGCAGAAAACCACATTTGGTTTTTTATTCTCAATCCAATCCTTTAACCAAGTGGGGATAGTTGCCAAAGCTTGAGACCTAAATGTTGCGTATTCACAGTGCTATAGCCTCGTGAAAATGGTCTGAAAAGGCGTTTTCCCGTTTTTTTTTTGTATTCCCGTTTTCAATCAAATGGCACGAACAACAGTAGCGCCACGATAGGCTCCCACAGGCAGGAAAACCCTAAAATTAAAAACTCTTTATTTTGAGAGATCCTCACATACGAAAGTGTGTGTCGAAAGCTTCTTGTTTCTTGAGAATTTTCGGCAACAGAAAGGAGAAAGGAATTAAGCAGCCTGAGAAGTTAAAGCGGGTAAACCAGTTCGGACGTTCAAATTACCGACGTCTGTGTATTACATTGTGTATTGTACACAAGGCACACCATAATAGGCACAAGAAAAGGAATTTGAATGCACCAGGAATTTCGGAAGAGTTTTTCTCGGAAACTTGAGTGTTCTGCGTAGCCTACATATGTATTTGCTAAATAAAACAAGCTGGTGGGCCTACCTGCACAAAATAGTAAAAGAATTGAATACAATTTTTTGCGCATGTGCTGCCCTTAATTAAGTGTTCACGAGTTAAAAGAACCGTATCCAAATTTTCAATGTGTTGCTGAGCTAAGGCCACGAAATAGAGGATAATAGTGAAAAGTCCAGGCAAAACCATCACTTTTCGCAAAAGAACTGTTTGAAAACACTCATAATATTCAAATACCCTTGTTTTGTGTATTTGATGCACTTTTTTGTGGTCCAATGGGTCGGCTGATCCATGCAGTTTTAACACACTTCCTGCCTGTTTTTCGCCCTTCCTTCCTTATCGCTTATCTTAGATGGACCCGAAACTTACATTCATGCTGATCAAGGCAAATCTTTTTTATCGTGAGCACTGCCTACCCTCATCTGTTATTCGATACATATCCACCGATAATTGAATGAATCTGTGATTCTCAGAATGAAACCAATCATCGAAAGAAATGCCAGATCGATGCGATGCCTTGATTTGATTACGAGGTCACATTTCCACTTATAGTTAGCGGTCGATTCCTCCACTCTCAATAGCCAGTGAAATATAATGGAAGAGGTTTAACTGTGGTCCAGAGATGCTGCTCCTGACATTCTCTCTGCGGTTCGCCGATAGGCCATTCAGTTTTGCTCACTGTCAGGTTGAGAGTGCTAAAGCGCAAATGTTATGTCACGAGGCTGTAAGCTTACTAGGAAACCTCGCAAGTCCATCCCCACCATTTAAAGGCAGCATACACGCTCACAAACATGGTCGCAATAACAGCATAAATGGGCCCACACGACCAGGGATGAGCGCGATTCCGCGTTTCGCGTTCCGAGACCCGCAGTTTTGCGCGTTTTTGGCATTCCGCGTTCCGCATTCCGAAAACCGCAGAAAACGCCGCGGAATGCGAAAATATCGGGTCGTCTGGGACTTAAGAAAACATTAGATGATTTCTAAAATTTTCCGCTTTTCGCGTTCCGAAAACCGCATTCCCGCACATTTTCAGGCGTTTCGCGCCCGATATCCGTAACCCGAGAAAAAATTCGTTCCGAAACCCAAAAACCGATTTCCGAAATTTCATATTTTTATTCCGCTCATCCCTGCACACGACCCCTACCATGTCGTCAACGGAGTTTGAAGAGCTGAAAGCCATCCAGGATGACAATATTTGAGCAATCATGTCTCGCACGCCCGTATTTTCCCACCCCTTCGAGTAACAGAATGAAAAGTTAAACTTGAGAAAACATGTTGTAATGGAGAGTGATAGCACTATCAAAAGGGAGTGCACGAGAGAAACAGCTCGATTAACCTGGATATTACATGTTTGTGCACCGATGAGATCCTTCATTTTGATAGTCAGCCGGAGTAGAGCGCATTCTCGAAAGCGGGCGAGAGTTAATCGGTATGTAGACATGTTATGTTCAAGTAAATCAAGCTGTTTCTCTCGGGCTCTCCCTTTTTATAGTGCTATCCCTCTCCATTACAACGTGTTTTCTCAAGTTTAACTTTTCATTCTGTTACTCAAAGGGGTGGAAAAATACGGGCGTGCAATCATGATTGCTCCAATGTTGTCATCCTGGATGGTTTTCAGCGCTTCAAACGTCGTTCCCGACGTGGCAGGGGTCGTGCGGGCATATTTACAGTTGACCGCAATGTTAAAAGGACATGGTGCGGTTGCGGACTCGCACTAAAGCTACGGTAGAATCTGGCACTTTGCCAGATTCCGTCATCGATAGGCGCCACAGCTGATATTCTCGTGAGCGGAGAGACGACGGTCGATGACGAAATCTGGCAAAGTGCCAGATTCTACCGTATTTTAGTGCGAGTCCGCAACCGCACCATGTCCTTTTAACATTGCGGTCAACTGTATGCTGTTATCTCGACCATGTTTGTGAGAGCGTGTGTTGCCTTTAGAGGAAGAGTCCAACTTCTGAATCGTTTTACTGTTTCCCTGCCCAACTTGGAAAGATCCCACACTGATTTCAATGATGGCTCTGGAATCGTACAAGACCTTCTGGGAACGGAGTTATGGTCCCTCAAAAATTGAGCTAGGGAAGCATGGCGGACGAGTTGTCCGAAGCTTGTGACTTCCGTCTTTTGCAGCCAATGTATGCGAGCTGACCTGAGTAAAGAGAGAAGATGAGGATGAAGGGAAGAACGGGGTTTTTCCTCGGAAACCATCGCTCATCTCACGATCTCGAGTGTTCCATTGTTCACGTCGAGGAGCGAAAAGGGGACGGACTTGCCCAAAGCGGCGGGGTTTGCCCACTTTTCTTAGACGTTTCGCGGCTCCTGGGTAGCTTTTCGTCCCGTTTTTTTTTTTGACGCTGTTCTGCTTCTGAGAGCCACGAGAAGCGTTTTTCATGGAAAATTCGAGGATGAAGTTTATCGCGAACAGTGCCTTTAAAAGATGATGAGTGTTTTCTGGTCAACTCTAGCTCGCTGTCTTGGAATCTGATTTTGCTGCAGACAGCTCTGAACGAAGTTTAAGCGTTTCCGAAGTTTCGCAAAATGCTAAGGGCACCCCACCAGCAATTTTTAGGGT
Source organism: Aplectana chamaeleonis (assembly GCA_029168955.1). Classification (NCBI taxonomy): domain Eukaryota; kingdom Metazoa; phylum Nematoda; class Chromadorea; order Rhabditida; family Cosmocercidae; genus Aplectana; species Aplectana chamaeleonis. Next base: position 50,309 of record JAPDOI010001321.1, read on the forward strand.
GTTCGGAAAAATTCCTTCGAACTCGACTGAAAACTTTCTACTGGGGGTTGTTTAGGGCGCTAATCGCAAATCGGGGGTCTGTTTGTCGCTAGACTAACAATAAGGGTTAATGTAGGTTATGGTAGGGAAAATGTCTTTTAACTGACGTTACCTCCTTAATAATTCGAAAACCGGAAAAATGAACCTCAAACTCTTGTTTCCACAGCCAGCAACTCTCCACAATAGCAGAATAAAAATTAAAACTAAAAGTAGTCTGACTGGGAATAGGCTCAACCGCGGATATCACGACATTTTTTGTACCCTGAGTAAGGTACCTTCTGTACCCTACTCAGTTATGTTCGAAGATCGGTATTTTCTGCCGGACACAGAAGGACTGCGCTTAGCGTAGACATGCAGAGACGCAGACAATGACGAACCGACGGATGATTCAGCGTCAAGTCTACCTATGTATCGTTTGAGTCAGGGTGATATTTAATTAGTCACTTCGCGTATCCTCCATCTCGAAGCAAAAATTACTCCGCGCCTTCGCGGTCGTGTGCGGAGCGAGGGGATGGACGGTGAGAAAGCGTGGGGGATAAGGAGATACAGCGTATGCGTGCACAGGAACGCGAGCAACGGAAATAAGTTCCACCCCAAAATAGAGGATACCGTCTTTATCGGAACGAAATTCCGCACGCAGCACGAGGATAAGCGTGTGGGGTTAAAGGGTATCGCGCTGGGACTCCGAGGTCTCAACAGAAATATTATCGTACTGCGTCCTACAACAGCGGCGGTCCGCAACTGCGGATCGAAAGATAAGGAAAGTACTTGTGCGTATGGTAGAAGGGGACAGCGGGACTGTGTAAGCAGAAGAGAGGCAGAGGCATTATACGAGCGCACACGCACACGGTGGACTGCAGTAACTTTCGTTCCAAAGTAGAATTTTTCGAACTTACATACATTTGTAGCTACATATCTCAATCACGACATTGTCATGAACGATTTGTGGCTCCCTCGTTTTTTTACACCTTCAGTTCCAGCATTCAACTGAATTTTTTTACCAAATCTTCAGGAACAAGTTTTGTGACTGGCTTTAGAGATCCCTTAGCCGCTATAGCCATCTCGACAAGAGTGGACTCCGTCTGAACCAACGTGTGTAGCATTCAACTTTTCTGTTAATCAATTCAGTGCGTGCTGATAGGTTATTTTACTTTACTAATATTCCTCTACATGCGCTTTTCTTTATCTTCGACGAGCTACTCACCTATTTTGAAGCGAAGCTTCGGGAATCCTCAATCCTTCAGACCGGGATCACTCTTCTGGCGACCAGCGATAGCGATAGTGCATATCAGGCGCATTGATTTTCTGTTCATATTTATGGTAAACATTGCGTCGCGTCGCTGGTCGCGGGAAGTATGATCCCCGTCACAGGAGGCAAAATTCTGTTGAAGTTCTTGCACCAAGGTAAGAGATTTGCCCACCCAGGAGTTACATCCCCCTATCGGAAATTGGGGAAGAACTTACATTGCTGGGGATGAGTTTCCCCGCAACCTTACTTCATACCGTTTTTTGAAATCTGTCCCTATTACACACCAAAGCGACACGGAGCTGTTTCATTTTAAGCACTACCGAAAACAACGATTGTTCGGGATCAGTGCCTGATCCTATGCAAACAAGTACGGGGTTGATTCTTCCCAACATTAACCAAAGAGGTGAAAGTTGCACGGTGTTCAAAACGCATCACTTTTGGGGAAGCAAACGGCAGAGTGCTCTTTGCCGCCAGTTGCTCATTCTTCTGAATTGTTGCAGTTGGCCGCATTGGAAAAAAGGGCGGGGGTGCTCTGAGCATGAGGTTCGCCGCTCTTGGCCAGGATTCGTTCGTTATTCATAGCTTTTTCCTAATCTTTTAGAGTTTTTTCTTCCTCATTCGACTTTAAATTTTGCTGAAAATTTGTTCGAAACGAACGAAAGCATTTTATCGTTCCCAAACTTCTCAGAAACACTGTTGTTGATGGAAGGCAGGGTGAAATCTGAGTAAATCACCTAAAAACGAAACCGATTGATCATTCTCGAATATCACTACCATCCAAATCTTACTCAAAACGGACACGAGCAAAAGCATGAAGAGACAAAAAAAAGAAAGCAAAGCCGAAGTGAGGGATGAGCGGATTTTTCATTTGAATGGCGAATCTTGGTGAAGCGCCTGGAATCTATAGTGTAAAGTCTGCACGGATGAGACTGTCCGCCCACGCGGTCGGCGGGCGTCTGGACCGGCCGTCGCAGAGGCATTTTCCGAACGAGCCTTCCCATGACTGCGAACAGCAGACTGAAGAATCATTCACTACATGTCTTATGCTCCAAACAATCAACCTAAAAGTCCGGAAAAGGCCGTTGCGATGGCCGCTCAGAGCGCACGCCGATTGCGTGGGCAGACAGTTTCATTCGAACAGAAATTAACCTTCTTTGATTTCTTGAACAAGTTTTAGTTACAAGTTTTTGAGGGTTGATATAATCCTGCATGTGTGTCCTCTTATACTTTAGCATGAAGTAATACGGTCGTCGACCCGAACTAGTTGTCAGTTTGTCATACCTGTGATTGGGTAGCCATCTAGTCCCCCGGTTAGGTGATAATTTCAAGTACCCGAGTGCTGTACTTGCAATTTGATTGATTCGATAGCGCTTCATTTAATCACTCGGAGTTGTCACATGGCTTTGGAAAAAACTAGCAGCCGCTATGTTCTGGCCCAGATTCGCAACGTCAAAATGAACGCGATCACGAAATGAAATGCAGTTTTAATCATTCAAGCTATTTATCGAAGGAACCTGATTTGGTTCACCCGTAAGCTGGTATTAGATTAACTTTGGTATTCAGAGATTCTTTTAGAATTATTGAATAAGTCGAAAATTGATTTTTCAACATTTTTGCATGAGAGATTTTTTGGAGATAAATTTTACGAAATATGATAAATGAATTTCTTGAAAACCGATTTTTTAAATTTCCAAATAAATGAATTTCTCAAATATCTCGTATTTCTGATTTGCAGATGAAAGAGTTTTTCGAATACTGCGTTCTTCAAATCTTCAAATACAGCGCTTTTGTTTTCAATTTCTCGATTTGATTACCCTAAACTTTCAAATGAATGAATAATTCTAATAGTGTTTTGAAATAGTCGAGTCAACGAGTGATTGGAAAATGTATTCACTAATGGAATCGTAAGAATATTCGAGTTTTCGAATGTTTCCACAGTTTTTAGATGTACTATGAAAAACTCGTTACAGACCACGGCAACTGAAAGAACCGGTTTTAGCTCTGGTTCCGAGCGTGATTTATTCTGTTCCCTCGCGCGCTTGCGCGGAGCGAGGGTAGAGATAGCGAGAAAGTGTGGGGAGAAGGAGACGCAGCGTACGCGCGCAGACGCACGTGATGAACGGATATAAATCACACACGGAAACAGAGGGTACGCTTGCGTACTTCCGCTCGGCATACTGTAGGTGGCGCCATAATCGACGGCAAAGCAATAATTTCCCCCTGAATTTTGATCCCAAAACATCGGAAACGTTGAAAACGGTGAGTTTTCCCCCATTATCAATTTACCTGAAGTCCTTACCACGGATACACCCAGGAATAACATGAAAAAATAATTTTTCTATGTTATTACCATTTTTTTAAATTTTCTTTTTTTTTCTTGTTATTCCTGCGTGTATACAAGATTAAGACCTCATAGTTAGATGCATCTATAATGAGTGATGAGGGGGAGTAAACCGTTTCTCAACGTTTCCGGTGTTTTTCTTCGAAAATTCTGTAAAAAATCACAACTTTGCCTTCGATTATGGCGAACCCTACAGTGTGCTTAAAAGGGAATTATACAAAACGTAGGTCTGCCTAAACGACTAGTATCGTTACTATCTCTTGTGGCTCAATAGTAAGAATGTGCAGTAACCCGCCTCGACCTGCAGGATCCGAGAAGTTACAAGCTTAAAAAGTGGTTTTTAGTGCTTTTTCTACCTTCCAAGAAGCGCGTTAGTCTTCGGAAAATCCGGAAACGGACCTCATAATCGTGTTTAGCACCCAAAACAGCCCCCTGTTGGGTAAAGGCACATTTTCCATACATTGTCCAGACCAACAGCGTTTTGGACTTGTACAAATTTTTGGTTGGGCGTTTAATTAATCCGATTAGAGGGCTCTGGCAGCATTTTAGAAAAATTTTCCAGATTGGGCTAAAAACTTCCCGAGGGGTTTTTGGGGGCGCTCATCACGAATCTGAAGTTTATTTGTCGATTTTTCGAAGTTTTCTAAATGATTCGTTCAAAGCATCCCAGCTGGAGAAAAAGCTGGGGGCTAAACGCCACTCTCGAGACATTCGGATTTCTTCCATAGATAGGTCTCAAAATCCTTCTCTCAGGGTAATTATATGAGCTGAACGCGAATCTAGGGTCCAATCGCCGATTTTTTACAGATTTCGGTAGATTACGGTAGGTATACGGTAGTTTGAGCAAAGTCTCATATTGGACTCAAAATTCGTATACGGCGGTTATTCGGGGTGGTGAATACGAATTTGATGTCCATTTGCCGATTTTCAAACCCATTAGGGTAGGTTTTGCCCCCCAAATGGCATACTACTTACCGTAACTTACAGTAAGCCTCATAATTTTGACAAACAGACCCCAAAATTGTTTTCAGCACATAAGATTACCCCTACATACAAGTTTTGAGGAAAATCTCAACTTTTTTCAAAACACCCCAAAAAGTTTCTGATGACCCTTACCTTTTCGCGAAACTTCAAAAACGCTCATAACTTTTTGGAACCAGCTGCTCGCGGCGGGATACTGCGCATTTTTACTATTCAGCCACAAGAGATACTAGCGATACTAGTCGTTTTCGCAGGTCCGACCAACGCTTTGTATACTTCCCTTGTTTGGAGAAATACGCAACCGCACAATCGCCTTTTCCGTTGCCGTGGACTGTACCTAGTTTTTCTGAGTATCTGCATGAAAACTGCATACTGATCTGAATTGTATGCGAATCCTAAATCTTTCTAGGTTTGTTTCGAACGCCAGGGCATTGTCCTTGAAAACTTTCGTGCCTCAGTTCTCAGCACACCATATTTATGCCAGTTGCTCCGCGTCTGCTCTAATTCCAACCTCCTTTGAAATAGGGCTAAACTAGGGAGAGAGGCTATTAATTTAAAGTCGAAATTTTAAGAGTCACTATGGGCAGGTAAAGTTTTTGGGCAAAGAGAAGAAGCACAGTGTCATTCCCAGTCGAGCTCCGAGGCTTTCAAGAATAAACCGATTTTTCTTATCACAATTTCTTCGAGTCCGAATATTTCTCGACAATCGTTTCTCCGCGAATGAGCGATTCGGACCAGCTACTCAACTCTCACTAACATCTCTTCTAGGACATATGATGCGATAACGAAGTGATGCCAACGGGAATCGCTAGATACTGGGATTCTCTGGAGAGCGCCGAGTTCTTGGAGCCATGCCAACCAGTAAGTTTCTCAGTATTAACGAAAACATGTGAACTGATTCCATAATTGTTCTGATTCAGGAAGATGGCTACCTCCCGAAATTGGATGATTGCCAGAAGCAATGGCTGTCAGAGCTGAGTTTCTCGACGGAGCCCGAGTGTCAGTCGATTCTCTACGCAAAGTCACTTTTGGATGATGTCGACGAGTCTGCTCCTGTGATACAGGAGCTACAACAACTGCCGGAGCCACAGAAGATTTCAGTGGGTGTCAGGTCAGACAGTTTCATACATTTATGTCCTCATAAAACTTTGCTATTTTTTGTTACTTTGTCACTACTTTCATTTCTTTATCCGATCATGTATATTTGCTACTTTTTTGATGTTTCGACTCCCCCACTTTTGCATTGTTTTTCTCTTTTAACAGAGTTATCCTCATTCTAAGCTTCTTTCCCCGCTCCACTTTTTTATTCCGCTCCATTCTGTACAATAAAAAAGCTGCATGGAAAAAAACCTCGCTATGAGGGGACCTACAATACTGCTTGTAGGTTTTGTTCCGACTCTGAGTGTTTTGGCGGAGAAATAGCCGCGAAATCTCCGCGAAAAGCCTGCTTTCCATGTAATGGTCGAGAAATAGCCGGAAATATTCTTGAGACATGATTCAGATGTCAACACCGCCGTCGGTTCATTCACTCAAGCTTGAACCCCGTTCAGTCTGTGGAAGCCCCGTCCGATCACTGGCGGCCCGCATGGCGGCTCGGCGAGCAGGTGACGGACGCTTCACTTGTCGGTGTGCCGGCCGCGTTGCACTTAATTTTGATGGTTGTTTCGCGGTCATTACTTGGTTATTTCCTGGCTATTTCGCAATAAAAAACGAGAGCAGAAAGAGAAATAGCCCACCAGGAGCCGCTGCGGAGCCTAGCAGACTATTTCAAGGCCAAAACTCTCAGAGGAATGTATACAGATTTGCTTTCCCGCGTTTTTAGTGCCCTTTCTCAGTATTCGCCTTATCATAAACCGCCTCATACCTGTAACTCGCTTCAGAGTGGTCCGGTCTTGATTTTGAGGCAATTTTGACTTTTTTCGACGACGTTAATACAGTATAGTGATAAACTTATAGATTTCACTTCAGAAATTAGTAAAACTTTGCATGTTTCTACCACAAACTCATCATGCACTCATAAGCTACCAGAATTTTTTTCATTATGGAGCTGTGATCGTTGGAAATTCCAGAAGCAAGCACAAATTTGTCTACTAAAAACCGAAATCAGGTAGACTACTGTCCCACAAATACCGTTGCTTTTGCCTCACTGATGTGAGAGTAACACGAAAAATTTCTCGGAAAATTAGCTCGTCAGTTTTAAAGGCGGTGCTCACGATAAAAGAAGGTATTATAGTTTCCGATGTTTTTGAGTAGCTAAGTCTACCACGTTGGGGTGAATAGAGAAAAGCCCCCACAGAACACTCAAATACCGGGAAAAACCGTCCAAAGAAATCCCTGAAAAACTTGCCTGTGTCTGTTTGCATGTGTCGGAGAATGCAGACAACGCATCGAACCTGACGTCAGTGATAGATTTCGCGCTACAAAATCGTTAGGTAAGCGGCTTTGCTTTCTGCTTACTGGACTGAAAATTCTTCAAAGTAAGAATGACTATTGCACATGCTGGGATGTCGGGACCCTTCGCAATAAAAATATTGGAGAGTTCGGTACTTGTTAATACGGTTAAACGGACTCCGACAACTGTTATAGGACGTGGGCGGGGTGGCTCAATTGGTTGACTGGCCCACGAGATTTCCACCCACTTCCCGGTCGTCTTTCATCGCACTTTCGTCATCACTTTTCTGAGTTCTCACTTTTTGCCTAAAAACGGGCATCTTTCCCATTACCCCTCAAATTTTTAATTACCCCTGTTTGGTGTGTTTTAGGGGGATGTGGACAAAGCCTCGAACCTAGCGTCGGAAAGGGTTTTGCGCTTCAAATTTTTTAGCTAAAGGATTGTGTTATCCGCTTCTTGCACCGAAAACTCTGAAAATAAGATGGGACAATGCACATGCCTAAATGTTACACTGCTACGCGATAAAAAATTTCAAAATTTTGCAACTGTTCCTCTGGTGAACGATGCAGGATAACTGTTATAGGACGTCAGAGGGGTGATCCAGTGCGTCCGCTGGTCCACGAGATTTCTACACACTTCCTAGCCGCTTTTTGTCGTATACTGCCTTTATTCCGGAGTGCACAAGTTCCCCTTTTCACCCGCACTCGCTGTTACAGTAATGCAGCACTGCAGCGCGGTCTGTGAAGAGCCCGTTCTCTCCCACTCCATATGGCAGGCATCGACCTTCGCATGACCACCGTTCATTCGTCCGCAGGACCGGCGATCATGCTCAGAGAAGGCGAGTTTTTGATTTTTTTTGCCATCTTATGTAGTTTCGGTGATAATTTAAATGTCGTCGTAATGAGATGCGGATAAATTACCCATGGATTTCAGTAGATAAATGTTCAAGAAGAAAGTTTTTTTTTGGTAAAAAAAGAGAACAGATGTTTCTCAATTTCTTGGTAGCGCGAAGGATTCTGCAAAGCTTCATGTATACCCTAACCTTTAGCCACATTTGAATGATCACCGAAACAACTGAAAAGGGCAGAAGAAAAAATGAAAAACTCACCGTCTCTGAGCATGATCGCCTGTCATACGGACGACTAGACGGTGTTCTTGCGAAAGTCGATGCCTGTCGCAAGGGGTGGGAGAGAACGGGCTAATCACAGACCGCGCTGCCGTGGTCCATTACTGTAGCAGCGTGTGCAGGTGAAAAGGAGGCTTGTGCACTCCCGAATAAAGGCAGTATACTTCCGTCCTTACTCTTCTTAGAGGGACCCGAAGCTTATGTTTTCGCCAAAAGAACGGGCAACTTTTTCATCGCCACTTGAAGCGAGTTATGAGGATGCGGTGCTTCTCGCGCACCGAAAACTTCGTCTTTACAGAGACAACCCCTGCGCGGTTGTGGAAAATCAGGCCCAGGCAGAGCACTGATCTTCAGGCAGAAAATGGTCACCTCAACCTGTCACTTTTTAAGTGGATCTCGGTGCAAATCATAGTGACCGGGTGGGTCCCATACAAGTTTTAGGGGCGGAGCTCGGTTTCCACCACACGGTCAGCCTAGTCGAGATTTGAAACGCAGCGTTAGCGCGAGCGCACGGTTTGAATTTGCATGCTGTGTTCCTAATGACCCGGGCAACCTCTAGACTTGACACATTTAACCCTCAAGCAAACCCGCACCGTATACGGTGCACGATCCGCCATACAGTAAATGCGTGGCTCCGTTGTAGTCACCAAGTCGGCTTGTCCTTGGATCATGAAGGGGAAAGGTTCTCATGTCAGTCGATAGGACATGGAAGGAACACACACTGTATCTCTACCGGGAATGAGTGAAACAAAAATACGAAACTTTGAAAATCTGGTTCTGGAACAGAAAATTTTATCTCGGATTTCGAGAATCGGGCGCGAAGCGCCTGAAAATGCGCGGAAATGCGGTTTTCGGAAAGCGAAAGGCGGAAAAATTTAGAAATCATCTACTGTTTTCTTCCTCCCAGTGGGCCCGATATTTTCGCATTCCGCAGCGTTTTTTGCGGTTTTCGGAATGCGGAATGCCAAAAATGCGCGAAACTGCGGGTTTCGGAACGCGAAACGCGGAACTCCGCTCACCCTGACCATAGTGGAATTTTTTGTGAGAGGGCCCACTCGCGTGCCGGGTGATGGGCCCGAATTAGAATCTAAGTAATCGATAGAGCGCATCCAAGTAGAGGAGGGGATAGAACCGGTCAACAAGATGGGAATCATTTGCATTCATAGCTTAGGCGCCCCCTTTAGTCGGTTAGTGAAACGGGGTTCTTTTTTCAGTTTTTTTAGCTTCCGTGTACACCATCCGTTCTTTCGGTCGACGGCTCCAATATTTTCTACTATTATTTTCTATTATCAGGATAGAGAGACTTCAATCTTGGAGATAAATTGGAATGCTAGGAGAGTATACCGGAAGAGTAGTATTATGTAAGAATAATAGACAATACTGGAGCTGGCGACCGGACCAGGGGTGTGCGTTTTTCGTTTTTCGATTTTTCGGTTTTTTCGTTTTTCGCCCTTTTTGGCGAAAAAAATCAATATCGAAAAAAACGAAAAAGTTTAAATTTTTTTCGGTTTTTTTCGGTCTGAAATTTGCGGTTCTGATGCGACTTGCAGTCGACCCTTCGCTGCTTACAGATGTCTCCAGCAAGTTTGCACACGTCTCTGACTTTATTCCAGAATCAAGCAGAAGCAAACGTATGATCTGCACCTTGCACGACGGTTCCTTCTACTACATCACTTTCGATTAAAAATTACATTGATGGAGCCGAAATTTTTGAATTTCCTGTTTTTCAGCAGACTAAAACGACTCGGCGCATCTTTTGAGCATGGCCATAACTTTCAGGAATAATTCTCCGAAAACCAAAATACACATTTCGACAGGCGGAAACATCACCAATATAATAACGCTAATCGATTCCGCGATAGCAGATAACCTGCATCGGTAATTTCGAAGGCAGCGTTCACGATAATCATTCTCGATGACTTTCCGCAGTGAAATGATAGGCGAGAAGAATTCTATGCTCTCAGTGACGAAAAAAATGGTTTAAAAAGAGCTAGGAATGGCTAAATAATGGATGCAAACAGGCGTTCTGAGGTCACCGAAACTCCTCATGTCGCCTTTCCGCCCTAGAACCTCGAGGTTGTGATAACATGAAGTACTCAAGTCAAGGAAATACTGATGAGCGAGCTAAACCGCTTGATTATCACTGTTATAACTTTGACTTTAACTTTATTACGCGCCCTTGCAGAAGTGTAGAAACATAGGAAAGGCAAAAAAAAAACATCGAAAACATCAAGGAATTTAAAAAATGACAAGTTTCGAAAGGAAAAAACGTAAAACAATTAATAGATCCTTGCTCGACAATGAAGGTAATTTTTGACAAGTGTTTTGAATTTAACAAGTTGATCGGTATCTGAACAGTATGACTCATCTTCAAGTATTCCATGCCGGCTCTGAAGGTGAAGAAGCCGCGCCACAAAGAGGTGCGCGGCTGACGGAATTTAAGCTTGAACCTTTCTCTCCTAGTATTTGTTATATTTTGCTATGACTGAGCGCTCCGCTCTTTTTACTCCGCCCGGACTCATCCGAGAAAGATAAGCTTTAGCATCCTTCGTAGCGGCTGATTCCTCCACGCTCAAACGCTCAAAAGTCAACTTAATAAAGTGTGGCCCTCTTTTTAGCAACAAAACACGGTTTCCGCGTTTTCTTCAGCATGCTGCTGCTGTATAGAGCACCAGAATTTCGGTAAACGAAAGAGATATCAAAAGTGCAATCTATTGTGAACACTGCTTTAAGTTCAGGAAAATTCGTTTTCGTTCAAGGTGTTCATGGAAAAAGACGTGGAGAATCGCTCTTTGGAGGCCCATAATTTTCAAGCGGAAGTCAACCTAAATTTTCCTGCTCCCTCTATCGATCTATACCAAAAAAAAAGTGCAAATAAAAACTTTCTAGGCGATGGCATCAAGTACAGATCCATCAAGCGAAACTGATTGAACGTAACCCCTATGTAGACACCGCGACTCAATGCATGGTTGCGTCGCGCCATTACCGTCCAATAGCGCCGAGAGACTGGCTACTGGTCAGTGTTGACCACGACGCAATCGCTCACACTGAAATTCAACATGACAGCACAAAAATTCACGCAAGAGTGTGCTATGCATCAAGAACTATTGAAGGTCGTCTCTTTACAACGTTCGTTCCGTTTTGATCTATGACTTGCCCACGACTTTCAACTTCTGCGAATTCGGTATTTCTCGCAAAGTTGGGGACGACCTTCGAGCCCACAGTTTAGATCAAAAACGTGAAAAACGTGGATGTGATCGTTCAGAGAACCACCGCAGTTTTAAAACAAGAAGTTCACCACAAGAATTTAGAAGGTGTTCAGCGCTAAAATTTTGCCAGGATTCGACGCTGCAACAAGGGTAAAATTCCTTACATTGATACGCTGATTGGGTATGCTTTTGTGTCACCAAGAAAACATAATTCTGTCATTATTCAAAGCACTTCGATTACGTTGCCTTGTTTTTCCAGTCCAAAATATGCAATTACGAAAATAAAATGTTTCAAAAGACAAAAAAAATTTCGGTTTTTTTCGGAATTTTTCGAATTCAAAACCGAAAATTTTTCGTTTTTCGGTTTTTTCGGTTTCGAAGTTTTTCGCACATGCCTGGACCGGACGGACGGTGTATCTAGAATAGAAAAAAATTGGAAAACCCCGTTCTTTTGACCATATATAATTAAAAAGGGGCTGCCTATACTGTAAATGTCATGGCAAATCAACGGAATGAGGAAATAGCAAGCCGATCAGCTGCGCTCTTCTCTCGGCCTGAATCGACTAGCGGGCCGGAGCACGCCACCGCCTGCGCCAGCCACCGAGACTTTTTTCCTTGAGCCAGCAACCCACGGGCCTGGGTGTATATGAGTACTGTCGTTTTCAGTGCCAAATTCCGGTCCGCAATCGCAGACTACGGCTGTTGCATCACGCGACATGGTGGTAATTGTGCTGGGAGAAGGATGAATCGTGCCGGGACCAAGTGGTCTCTGGGCGATCGTCATCCCGTTGTTTGATGCAACAGCCATTGTCCGCCAATGCGGGCCGGAATTTGGTTCCAAGAATGACTGTATGTTTCCTACTGATTGAACAATAAGTATCAACGCCTGAAATTCGTTAATGAATATTAAACCTGGCAAAGAGTCATACGAGTTTTTTTTAATCTCCACACGGGCTCAGCGTTGGCAAGGTCTCCTCGCAGTTTTTTTCTACTAAACACAGAATGGAATGGAGTAGTTAGCTCATGGTCAGACAATTACGATCTCACCCCACAGCTAATTTCCCAACAGCTGTTGGCAGTGGCTGCAGAAACACGGCGATAAAAAGAGATTTATTCTAATTGTCCGCCTGCAATTGTTCTGCTCGAATGGGAGGCTGAGATTTATCTGTTTTGGATTGAAGCAGGATCACTCCTGTCGGCTACCACCCACTAACTAATATCTCTTTACTTTCATCATGATACTAAAAATCCACGGAAACAGTTTGGTGATCGAAATCTCTGAGTGGGTCTTTTTCACATTTGCATCACTTTTCATTGACTTGTATACTTTCAAACGGAACTTCATGTCAGGAAGTATCTTTTTCTAAATGTGCAGGATTCAAAGTGAATCTTTTTTTTTCATGAAGAACCAGACCAAAAGCTTGTTTTTGTGCCACAAATCCTGCGAATCCTTCTCAAAATGACTCAGGGCTAAATTAGTAGATTTTCAAGACCTAAGGTAGATCAAACCTGGCCAAATCAAACTGGTTTCTCTTATGACTTCGATAATTCCGTTTGTTCACTTCCACTGAATCCCCTACTAGAAAATGCCCAAACACAGAAATTAAAGGAACCCAAGCTGAGTTATCCATTTTCGATCAATGCGAATGGGTAGATCTAAGGCTGCCAAAAAACTCACTTCAAATGGAGGAAATTTTTGCAAATTACTCGTCTTGGAGGATCGCCTTGGGCCCTGAACCGGAATCTGATAAGGGTTTTTGGTTTTCTTCTTATCGAAGATTGAGGTAGGTTACTGTAGAAAATACAAATTTCACCCTACGCCACCTACTGTAATCTTCCGGAAAACTTGGAACGCACTTCATAACCGTGTCCAGCGCCCCAAATAACCCCATTGGTCAGGTTTCGGGCGAAAAATGTTTAAACTTTCCGATTTCGCTGTTCAAGGAGGCAGTTTCAAGCAGATTTCGTATTACAAGGTGCTCAATTGATCGCAAAACGCTTAGCTCCGGGCGAGATTGAACCAGCATATTCCGTTTCCGGGGGAGCGCCGTATCGCACTGCACCACCGAAGCCCCAGCGCGGCGCTCACTCAACTGCTCGGTAAATCTTCATCGAAGCAATCATCCTTTCGCCCGCATAACGGAATGAAATAGGTATACCGTCAGAGACTATCTAACAGTCGTAATAAAGGGACGTTGTGTGTAAACATACCATAACGTGCACTGCGACGTTGAACTGCAGTTACGGCAAAAAAAAAACATCCAAAAATCGTGTAAGATTTCGTATCACTCGGTGTGCTTCTGAATACGTTTTTGAAGCTATGTTTGTAGCTGCTCGCGACTTCTCTGAGCCGAGTTGTAGGGAGTTTCCTAACTCGGGAACAAGTTAAAGGCTTCAGGATTTACTCGTCGGGCGGTTTTGGGGCGTTCAGAAAAACTTTTCCGGATTTGTCTTAAAACTTTTTTCCTGGGGCCTATTAGGAGTCCTGAATACAAATCTGGTTTCATCCTTCAAAATTCTCTGGTTTACTGTAGTTTGCGTTGAATTTAGTGTCATTTAGCTAATTATCCGATTTGCGTTTTGCGCCTTCTTATGTATGTTTTCCGTATTCGATTAAGTCCGACGCATGGACCATTCGGCTGCCGCGCGGTGTTGGCGGCATACTGGCTAACGTAACTGTAACTGGCTAACGGGGTTTCGATTCGCGCGCGGCGAACTACCGTCGCAGCCCCTTCCATTCATTAGACTGAATTTTTAAAGTGAACTATACTGGAAACTATAAGTGTTTTTCTCAACATCGAGGTCATGTGTATGCCTGATCGTGTTTGGTACTTATTGCGGCATTTTTCTTGAAAGCGCTTAGTGATTTCTGATGATTCTAACTCTACTATATGCATAATTCACGACCTGACTGACACTTGTTCACCGCCGGACTCGGTTACACAGCTGTAATCTGTTGTGGTCAGCGCTATTCCATCGTTCGCCGTCTTTGAACTCGTGCATCCACTTCGCGGCATGAATGTTTCGCCGTTCTGGGTTCGAAGGTTAGGCTCAAATTTTTTTGTGGCTCAGGTCTACAAATGAATGTGTGGGTTTTTTTCCGGCAACTTTGAAACTTCATTCAGAGACCATGGTATAATGTTTTCAAATCAAACTAAACCATCTTTATCAACGACTTATTTTTTTCCCTTTGAGCAGCATACGAGCTCCGAGTTGAAGAAAAAAACCTCTTTTTTTCTGAGGCGATTTGCAATTAATTTTGAGCTTCTTCGTAAGTAGCAAAGTGCTACTCGGCCACGCCATAAGCAATCTCCTGGCAGAAGTGCCTGCCAAAAAAAGAGAAATGTCTAGTCTATTCAGCGAAACGGTTGGAACATCCCACTGAAGAGCCGCCATAGTTTGCTTGCCAATTTCTCGCAGCATGACGCCTGGCGTTGGCGTGCTGGAGGACCGCCTTTTTATGTTTTTTCGCGTATCGGGACGTTTAAGCTCCAATTTTAGGCTGAATTGCTTCATTTCTTAATAACTCTGTTCTGAAGTGATTGCTTCTATAGGCTGGAGCAGCTAGATTTTTTATTTTTACACAATAATTTTTGAAATTTCTGAAAAAAAAATGCGAAGCTTTTTCACTGGTAGAACATGTACCCGCATGCTTGACATGACAGTTGCTGATCACTCGCTGCCTTCCTGCTGCATTTAAAGCAGGAAGCGGCGAACCCCGCAAAGTGTTTCTTTACAGCAAAGTTGGCATTGTTATAGCAAAAATAAAGCAGGTTGTTTACACTTCGGCGGAATGACAAATGCAGATTTCTAAGGTTTTGATAAATCTTCAGCATACTGCTTTGGCTGACATGCCACGCAAGTCAACAAGCTAGCTATGTCATGCTTTTAAATTCCTAAAAGCCTCTTTGTGGTCCTTATAACTTATGATTATTGAATACATGAATATCTCGAGAAGTCGGATATTTGAACTGGTGACTTTTCTAATACACATTGGGCATTGCTCTTCGGTATTGATCAAATAAATCAACATTTCGAAAGGTCTCAATTAGGTGGTATCTCTTATGATTATCGGCCTGTTAAAATGCATAATTTCTCACCAAACAAAACTTATTTGCGAAAGTTGGCTGTTATTTTCCTTGTATAAAACAAAAATGCCTTGTTTTGATTCTGCTTCAACTCATACTCAGAAAATTTTCTACATTCCTTCCACTCTGGCGCTATCCTCTGCTCCGGAGTGAAATTTATTTGCGTCGATCGCGTGCGTACAGGCGTATGCTGCGTCGGCACTATCCTAGACGGGGGTGGCACTCAGGATTCAAGCCAGAAATGAAGCGATTCACCGATCGGTAACGCTACCAAACGAAGTATATCTATAGAATTTCAATAGCAACAATGCTTTACAGCAATATCAAGCATTTTTATAAGGTTTTTCGTTCACTTCTATGAGTAAATCTTGGGTGCCGCCCCCCATCTAGGATAGAGCCTGCTGCGTATTCTTATCCCCAACACTTTCTCGCTGTTTCTCCCCTCGCACCGCACACGCACGCAAAAGAACACCGTAATTCGGACTTCGAAATAGAGTTTGAGTGTGCTGTTCCTTCGCTTGTGTGTGCTGAGTGAGAGTTGAGGCAGCCAAGGATTGTGGGGGGGGGGGGGTAGATGCAGCACACGCGCACGCACACAAGCGATGGGCTCCAGTAACTTTCATTCTGGTTATAGAAAGTACATAATGGACCAACAAGGAGTTGTAAAACATACGTCAATGAACAAAAAATAAATAATGTACTGAATTTCAGGTGCAATTCACTCTCCTCTTCCACAGGAAACCTGAATGGGCCATCAAAACCCCAGAAACGATTTGTTCGACTGAGGAACAGCCAGTATGAGACCATTGGTGAGCAGCTTTTTTGAGTTTCCGCTCCCAGTTTTTCTTAAAAGCTGTCGCCACCACAAACAACATGTGTCTGGGATTTTATATACGGGCTCAATTACTATCCATCAATCACAAAAAGAATATTACGTTCGACTTACCTAGGCCATAGTTCACTCCCTGAAGACAAAAACTTCTCTTCAAACTATGTATCTACTTTTTCACACTGCAGCATCTTTCAAATGGTCCTCTCGTACTCCCAGACCGCCACCCAACGCTGGAGTAAACTTGCGAATTGCTAACATGTGTGTGAAATGCTTCTTTCGAAAAGCCCAGAGCCGAAAGCCGAAACGACTTGGAGTGAGGTCGTTTGGTTCGCCGCTGCCACAATGGAAAGAATGTTTATGTGAAATAATTGAATAAGCACGCCCTTGCCGAAGTTTGAAGTTGTTGGATAGTTCCTGAAATCTGGTTAGAAAACAAATAGCCCTCATATAAAAATAAGCCTGAAGGCGGAAAACGGAAACGGACGGAAATACGGAAACTTTAGAAGTCTCCCCGTATTTTCACCCAGAAAAACCGAAAAATAGGAAACCGAAAGCGGATATGCTAACAAACCGGAAGACGGCAAACGGAAATCAAAACACATATTTGCGCACATCCCTGATTGAATTGCGTTAGTGTTGGGGGACGAGCGTGTGGTCCATTGTGGTCATTCCTACTGTCAGGACCATCGGGGGAGGGAGAAGGTAGTCTGCCGCATATCTCTTCGAGATTCCTCCGTGCTGATAAAGAGAAAAGCCGGGATTATTCTGTTGGCACGGATCGCACTAATACTTTTGGTTCCCTACTGAGTTTTGGCTCAAACTCGATGCACACATGTTATAACACTGATATATGCACCGGGTTTGCGCCAATCGTCAATGGAGAACCAAAAGGGTAAGTGCGATCCGTGCCTACAATAGAGTCCCAGTGGTCAATTTAGTCTATTGAACGGATGGTGCTGGGAGGGTAGATCGTCGCGCGCGATTCAAACCCCGTGGGGTGGTGATGCCGCCAACGCCGCACGGCTAGCTGCGATGATCGCGCCTTGTCCATTCACTAGACTAAGTTTGATAAGTAGACCATACATCCTATAGCGCAATGAACCACTAGCTCCAAATGACTGCTGTGCATACCAGGCATATCGACTTTCGGTCGATATGTATGAGTAACATGAGGTCTTTGCCACAGCGGTGCCGCCGGAGATTTCATGGTTGCTTCCGGCGAATCCGAGTGACGCGCGGTGAAACGTTTCATAGTCCTTCGCTGGTGTCGCTCGTCACGCCCGTGCCGCACTTGCGCTGAGAACTACGAAATATGCCTTATCGTCTTCGGGCTAGCCGCTTATCGTCATTGTTTAGCGAGATATGGTCGTAATGTTTACTATGAGTGATGCAGTTGATATTTTACTGTGTTTTACTATTTTACTGTAAATTTCAGATACCCTCCACAAGTCTCTTTAGACCAAGCTTTCAAGGTTCTCCGGGGAATATGTATTTTGAATTCACGAGCCCTGCTACTCTCATCACACGCTTCGCCAATTTCCGGGTTTAAAATTCGTTTCCACACCTCACCCTCATGGGATCTGACAACATCTTTCGGCTTCCTTCCTCTGGTTCCATCAGTCACCGTCAATGGTTTTCATTCGCTTGGGTGTTTCCTGATGCACTGCATCAGCTGATACTTTTGTTTACTCGTCCTGTAGTTTTGGATTCGTGATCATTAGTTTTCCTCAACTTTTTTTGAACTTCCTTTGACAGCCAAAATAGAGAAAAATCATGGCTCGATAGAAAGGACGGGAAGCTCAGCACTTGTAACCTTCGAATGTCCTTCAGTGCCCATCAAATCAATCGTTTCTGCAATGTTATCATTCTTTGCGAATTGGCTGAGGTCGGGATTATAGTTGTACACGAACGAAATTTTCGGAAAATTTTCGAAGGATTTTTCGAAATGCTTTTCGTTCGTTTTCGTTCGTTCGAAAATTCGTCGAACGAATTTTTTTTTCAAATTTCGTTCGTTCGAAATTTTGTCGAACGAAATATTTTCGAAATTCGTTCGTTCGAAATTTTTTCATACAAAATTTTTTCATTCTTCGTTCGTTCGAAAAGATCTTCAACGAAGAAATTTCGATTTTCGTTCGTTCGACATTTTTATCGAAATTGTACAACTATAGTCGGGATCATACTTCCCGCGACGCTTGACAGCGGCACTGCATATCAGGCATATCGATTTTCGGCCGATATTGATGCTAAGCATTGCGTCGCGTCGCTCGTCGACGGAAGCACGATTTCGGCCTAACTCTTCTCGCCTCTAGTGATTCAGTGCCACTTGCTTCACCTCTACACCCCTAACACATTAAATGTGCTGAGAATGTCATTGTCATCACGACGACCGCATATAACTTACTTTACTTACAATTATTCGTCTGGCTTCCGCCTTACGCGGTCAGTCCGCATCCTCGCCGAAGCTTGCCGTTTTAGTAGTCAGCCGTGTCCATTCGTCAAGGTCTCCAGCCACAATTTGAACACCATCCATCCTTTGGTCACTATTCCACTTCCTGCGAACTGAAACATTGCGCCTGAAATGCTTCTAGAAGTAAAGTTATTCAAATCCTTCTTCCCCACATCCGTCCACAGCTTTCGTCTACATACGTCTAGGAGGCGGCTACAATTCAGGACTCGAAAGCATCCTTCAGAGCGTGTGGAGTGAAACGATCGGTCTCCCTTTTTAGTATATGCCCATACAGTCAAAGTCGGCCTTTCCACTTGAGAAGGCGTTGGGAGATTCTGGCACCTACCTAGTGTCAAGCATTAATGTCATGCGTCGATCTCGTTGTAGAGATCTTCGTTATGGCATATCTGCAATCCCTGCAGTCCAATCTTTTCTACTGCGACTTTGTGCTACCCGATTCTCCCATACGTAGATCATGATAATGACTATGACTAGTATTAGTGGGACCGGAAAGTAATGTCGTTACTTGAATGTCATTTATCAGTCCATTGTTTAGTTCAGAGGCGTGCCAAAGACATTGTGAGGTTATAGCTACTCTTTACTTATAGACCATTTTGTTTTGTTATTTTTGGTAAAATGGCCAGCCAAATACCAGAAGAGGCACATATCCTGCATTTCATGCTTTTTGAGTTTCGCAAGGGAAATAGCGCAACACTGGTTACAAAAAACATTTACGATGTTTATCTAGATGCATGGACATTTCTATATGCCAAATGTGGTTTTCCAAGCTCCGTTTGGGTAATTTCGATCTCTCCGACTGGCATCGATCAGGAAGACTATCAAAGCTATACAACGACGTGTTAGGCTCCGTCCATACGTGGCGAGAGCGTGCGATTACGCAAAATCGATGATCGTCATGGGCACACGATTCGCTAGCCGCTCACAGGCGCTCCTTCTCGTGCGCCCTCGCCCGCTCGCTCTCGCGCGCTTGCGCCAGCATCACGAAGCAAGCAGCACGTTTCAAGCTTACTGCTCTATCACTAAAGCAGGTGGCATTAAACCTGTATCAAAACCACTCCCCTTGTTTTTCATAATCCCACCACGGACGTTTAAAACCATGGGAAATCATCAGCCGTTGCGACGATTTGAGCGATTGATCACTCGATCAAACGTTTCCAATCGAATCAATACGGGACAGGCGTGTTTGCCTGTGTTAGGCCTATAGAGGTCTGCAGAGTTGCAGAGACCGGCGAGTGGTTGCCGAGCGTCAGCCTTGACGCGGCGACAAAAATGTTTCGAATCATTATCGACGCGGCGCCGGTCGCCGCTCGCTGGCAGTGATATGGGGCCGTCGCGGCGTCAATACACTCTGCGGTGCCCCCTCGTCGCCCTTCACGCCGCGTCGGTCGCCATCGTGGCCGAATGTAATCGATATTGCATCACCCAGTGCTGATCGTCGCTGCGAGCAACGCCGCTACTTGAACTCTGCAGACCCCTTATGGTATACTTTGTCGCTGTAATGAGCGACAGGCATGCAATCTAACACAAATCGTGGCGGGACCCGCATGGGAGCAACGATAACGGTCGTCGTAGGAATAGATGTCGCGTGTGGGTCGCAGCGACGTGTCGCGGAGGGCTGACATACTGCAACTGTGCCGCCAGCCTGTCCCTACCGCTGTCGCTGTCGCTGTGCAGCAGCACTGCGACAGCGACAGATTTAAAGGACGGGATGCGGTCGCTGTCGCTGTGCAGAGCGACGCGACCGTGTGTCGCAAAAGTATACCATACCCCTTAATTTGCAGGCAGCGTTGAGGAGCGGCGAGAGGCGCACAACAGCGGGAGCGCCCGCTCTCGCCACGTATGGACGCTGCCTTAGTGGTGAAGTGGAAACAAATCTATGTCAGACGATCGAGGGGTTGTCAAGTAGCCTTAAAGGCAGTGATCGCGATCAAATATGCTTGTCGTCTTTTTCTCTCTAAACCCTTTTTTGAGTCTCGAGTAGTAGGACCTATCAGAAAAAATCGCGAAAGAACCACTGTTTTGGGCCAAATTTGAAGCCTGAACTTTCTTGTCCTTTGATGGTGGGCGAGTCCACTCCACATCATCGGCCTCGATGATCTCTAATATCGAGAATATCAGCTGGCTTGAAATTGAATTTCAAACAATCAACCTTCGAATTTATGTACACATCTAGTCAAAAACATTGACTGGAGTGCTTTCTTTGATTGCTCAACTGTTTTTATTGGGTAAATTTGCATTTCTTTCTTCCTCTGAATGTCGGTGATTTTTGACATCTCGGCATGAGACTGCGATCTTTTTGGGCCCCGCTGTGCACGTGTGCACGAACTGGCATCTTTGGGCCCTAGAAACTCTTATTCTAGCCCGTTTTTCACCGCGCTACCTTCATAGTTTTTCAGCTGTTTTCGATCTAAGCTGATTTTGTAGTTTTTTCGATAAAGTTTTTCATCGTGACCACTGCCTTTAACCAACCTTGTTCGTCCATCCAAGAACATTTCAATCAGGTTGGGAAAGTAAGCAGAGCGGGTTTTGGGCAGTAGAATTCTACAACACGACAATGCAAGACCGCACTGCGCAAGACAAACCCTAGAAAAAAACGGATGATATTCAAAATGTCACCTCTAGACATTTTGTCGAAAAACCAGTTAATTTTTATCGGGATTGAAAATTCACTTACTAGGTGGCAAAAGGTTACTGGCGATTTTGGAGAATACATTATTGATTGAAAGTAAAGACTCGTTGAAAATTTATGTGTTTGCAGTCCGTGTAAGAAAGCGGCATTACTTTCCGGTCCTCATTGATACAAGTTGCATATGACGAACACTGGAATGCTACCAATCATTCAATGCATGCATGTTCCGTTCAATGTTAGAGCACCATTACAGGTAATAAACACAAAGGAGATCATAAAAAAGAGAATTAAAACAGGCAAGTACGTCATCAATTCATCATTCAAACGGGATCGCAACAATTTGCTCCGCTAAGCCATGCGGCATAACCGCAGTAAGACTACATACGGCGCAACCTCTACGCTCAGAAAAATGAAAACATATTACTTGTAAAATAAAAGGCCTGAATTAACATACATGTAATATAAATTGGTCAATGTATATTACTTGCAAATTATCTCGACCGATGTATGTTACATGTAATATATCGGTCCCTCGCTCGCAGGCCAAATGTCACACGTAATATGTTTTTGATGGTGAAAACATAATACTTGTAACATAAGAGACGATTACAATATACTTATAATACATCTCCGTCAATGTAAGTTACATGTGAATTATCTCTACTAAAGTAAATTACAGGTAGTATGAGTGTAACAAGATTCAAATATCTTCAAAAACTGAGGGCCTATGCTGAACACCTTCTGCAAACCTGCACAGCATACGGGCCGCCTCATACCTTAGCCATGAGCGCAGGCCCGTTGCATTGGCTTTCCACAGGGTGGTCACTCGCCCAGGCCGAGGCGGTGATCTTTTATACTAAATTGATCCGATCCGTTGTAATCGTGTGGAGGATTAGAGGGAACGACATACAATGATTTTGAGCAAGGCTAAGCCCAATGCTTCTTGTATAAAGCTGTGGGATTCAAGCTTGCTGCTTCAATCGTGAAGCAGCTAGCTTTAAGCTCCTGGGATGTCCAAGAGAGCTTAAAGCTCGCTGATTCGTACCTGAAGCGGTGGCCTGGAACTTGCAGCTCGAACCCTTAAAGCATCGAGCTTCAGCTTGCAGCTTTAAATAAGTTACATGAAATATCAGTGTATGTTACATGTAATATAAGTGTATGTTACATGTAATATAAGTGTAGGTTACACTCAGAAAAATGAAAACATGTTACATGTAATATAATGTTTAAGATACTTGAGACATTCAAGTATATTACCTTTGTATCGCATGTAACCTACACTTATATTACATGTAACATACACTTATATTACATGTAACATACACTGACATTTCATGTAACTTATTTAAAGCTTCAAGTTGAAGCTCGATGCTTTAAGGATTGGAGCTGCGAGTTCTAGGCCACCGCTTCAGGTACGAATCAGCGAGCTTTAAGCTCTCTTGGGCACCCCAGGAGCTTAAAGCTAGCTGCTTCACGATTGAAGCAGCAAGCTTGAATCCCACAGCTTCATACAAGAAGCATTGGGCTTAGCCTTGCTCAAAAATATTGTATGTCGTTCCCTCTAATCCTCCACACGATTAAAACGGATCATGAGGAGCGAAAGATCAACGACTCGGCCAGGGCGAGTGACCACCCTGTCGATAGTCAATGCAATGGCCTGCGCTCATGGCTAAGGTATGAGGCGGCCCGTATGCTGTGCAGGTTTGCAGAAGGTGTTCAGCATAGGCCCTCAGTTTTTGAAGATAATTGAATTATGTTACACTTATACTACATGTAATTTACTTGAGTAGAGATAATTCAAATGTAACTTACATTGACGGAGATGTATTACAAGTATATTGTAATCGTCTCTTATGTTACAAGTATTATGTTTTCACCATCAAAAACATATTACGTGTGACATTTGGCCTGCGAGCGAGGGACCGATATATTGCATGTAACATACATCGGTCGAGATAATTTGCAAGTAATATACATTGACCAATTTATATTACATGTATGTTAATTCAGGCCTTTTATTTTACATGTGATATGTTTTCATTTTTCTGAGCATGCGATATAAAGGTAATATACTTGAATGTCTCAAGTATCTTACACATTATATTACATGTAACATGTTTTCATTTTTCTGAGCGTGCCAGAACTCGCAGAGTTGTCTGCTGTCCGCTTTCTATTTCATAGATACTGGCGTAGGCTCTGACCCCAGTCCCCAAACAAGAAATATTCTTCCTCATCGACCTCTGTGGACCTGAGTTGTTATCGACAGCCCGAACCAGGATAAAAATTAGATTCTGGAGTTCGCACGCAGATGAGGCGTTGCCTATTGAAAGGCGTCAATCCGTTTCAAAATGCTACAAGTGCACCCGCTAATAAATCACTGGCCTGCTTCACGTCGTTCAACCAGGCGTGTCTGCTATAAAACGTTTTTTTCTCGCTCAAAGTGGATGCCGCCTGAAATCGAAATGCCACCCTCTCAGTTGTTGTCCTCCTTCTTGGCGCCAACTCCATAGTGACAGCAACTTCTCATTTTTCAGTTACAGCCTTTTTCTTCTCTTCCGGCTGCTTTTTATGTTTTTAACCTTCTGCTCACGAACCACTTGTTTTAGCACGAAATTAGCCCTGCTCTTGCATGACTTTAGTCTTGGTTTATTTTGTCGCCTGAAACATCAGCAGGAACGTTTGGAGCCTTTAAAATAGGAGGTGGACCGCGGAGGCAATATTTTAACACCAACAGCTGCGTCCAAACAAACTGGTTCCAGATCGAGTAGCCTGATGTTTCGAGCTGCGAAGGACGGGTTACCTCGTCCGTTTTCGTGTATTTGATCAACAACTTGAAGGGAAGCATACAATGATGCTAGGTAGTGAGGATAACCACTGAATTTTAGCGTATATTTCGGAAGACATGTTCTACTCTAATTGGAAAGAAGCGCTAGATAGTAAACAATTACCTGTGTCGGACGTTGTATCGCACTTGGCCGAAAGTCCGACGTTCAAAACTTATAAAGTGTAAATATCCGTATAGCGAGAAACGTTCGTGATAACGTCGGTCGCTACTCCACTTCCCGCGGAGTGAAACATAGCGCCTGAATTGTCTTTCAAAGTCGAGTGATTTCGGATCTTCTTTCACCACATCCGAGAATAACTTTCCCCTACTTCCAGGCGGCCGTTTACAGACAAGATTGAGAAGCATCCTCAGAGCTTGTTGTACAAAACGATCTAGCGTTCTTCTTCCGTTACCTCTTCCGTTAGCGCTCCGTTACCGCTTGAGATGGCGTTGGGAGATGTTGACACCTCCCTCGTGTCAAGCGTTGATGTAGTGCGTCGATTTCGTTGTAGAGGTCTTTGATGTGGCATATCCACTGCCAGAAATATCCAAGCAAACCTCTAAACACCTTCCTCTCCGTGCAATCAAACCTCTGCATCTGCGACTTGGGTGCTGCCCATGTTTCCGATACGTGCATCATGATAGGGCGACAGTGGATAAGCAGATGCGCGATTAGACTTCCTTCGCGACGGTTTTAGACCACAATCAATTGGTTAGAGAATTGAATGCAGACGTAGCTTTCGCACATCGTTGTCGAATATCCGCTGCATAACTACCATCGTTCTACAGCAAACAGCCCAAATAACAGAAATCATCTAGCAGTTCGATACGTTGTCCGTCCTATACTTTGACATCTAATGATTTCGAATGATCCCTAAATGGATTTTTTCTCTCGAATGACAGAATGGTTCGAGCCGTGTTTGATTCTCAGACAACAAGGAGGAGATAAGCTTTTTGTAAGTCATGTCAGAGTAGAGGTCTTCGCATTCACAATATAAAAATTATGAAATAATCGAAAAAATAGTCGACTATCATTCCGAAGTCGATATTTTTTCGAATATTCGATAATTTCGATTTTGTGAATGCAGAGAATTCTATTCTGGCATGACTTACGAGAAGCTCTTACTTGTTGTCTGAAAATCGGAGAGCAGCTCGAACCATTCTGTCATTCGAGAGAAAAAATCCATTTGAACGATCATTCGAAATCATTCGATGTCAATGTATAGTCCGTCCACACAAACTCCCGTTGACGGCCTCTGAGAGACCCACATCTGCTTGCGTTTGTCGGGACGAAGACGAAGTCCATAGGCTGCGGCATACTTCGGAACGAGGTTCACAATCCTGCGCAGTTGTGTGTTGTTTTCAGCAAATATAACAATGTTGTCGGCGAGTGCTCTTTCAGAATAGACGATTCACTGAAAAATACAATGAAATTAACAATTTCTTGGGCTTGACCGACAACTCGATTGGTCAGTTTAATCAGTTCAGTGTGTTTGAAAAAGACTAACCCATTCGACGGCTCTGGTGGGATGAACGTTTCTCATGAAATTTCTCTAGTGGGTCGTCTATTCCGAAAGATTACCTGTCGGCGTACTTCAAGTCGACAAGGTAGCACCCTGATGGTGTTAGTATCACGTCCGCACGAAACTGTTCTGCAACTCTAAGCATGAAGTCATCGACGGCGAAATGGAATAGAAAGGATCCTGCGCCAGCTCCTTGTCTTAATAAGTTTTCGCATCTGCAGCTGACGTAAATCCGACAGGTGAACGAACTGCTGACATTGTTCCTTTGTTCATGTCCTCGATTTGCCGAACATACTTTACCGGGACTACATCGGCTCGCAGAGCGTTGAGCAATCGATGACGATGAGGGTTCCATGCGATAATTTAGTATAACTAAGTACTACACCGCCCACAATGATTGGAGCACACGCAAAAAGTTCCAAAATCTATCGTAAAGGATACAGCCAGCACACAGCTTTTTCTCCTGACCACTCCCAGTCTTTTGACCAGAACCGCTAAGCCTGCTTTAAAGGCAGTGTTCACGATGATTGTCGTTTCCAAGTTTTCCACTCAAAACAATGCGTTGGCAACCAAGTGTTACCAAAATCACGAAGAAACGGCGAGAAACGCACTAAGTCGTCTTACTTCAGTGACATTATTTTATGGCCTGGACTAGTTGTCCGGTTGGATCAACATGTTCACGTTGTTTGTCACCGGTAAGAAATGGGACTAATCGAAAATGGAAGAATATTTTGGGCAGAACAGTATTAGTTAGGGCCCGAAGGAAAGAACGGAGCAATACAGAATGGAGAATCGCAAAGGACGGGTCCACAAAAGATTTCATTGTCACAACCAACAGTTCCATTGATACTCTGCCAACGCGTAGCTAGATGTTCACCTGAGTGGCGCGGCCTGAAACGCCGCCCCATTCCATGTAGCGAGAATTCACGGCTTTAGCTACGATAGCCAAAAACACGCACATTCTGTGTCGAGGCTAAAGGGTGCTAATTCTGCGCGTATTCTACGTAAAACGAAGGCTAAATTCGAACCATTGCTCTTCTGACGCTAAA
This sequence comes from Aplectana chamaeleonis, assembly GCA_029168955.1. Lineage (NCBI taxonomy): Eukaryota > Metazoa > Nematoda > Chromadorea > Rhabditida > Cosmocercidae > Aplectana > Aplectana chamaeleonis. Next base: position 77,058 of record JAPDOI010001321.1, read on the forward strand.
CCCGTATATATTCTCGCCATAATTTTGTAGCGAGAATTTACGGAATTAGCGACGGCCCGTGTTGAAATGCAATCTTAAACCCGCGCTGGCTACGCGGAACGCAGGGATGCCGTTTGAACAGTGTTCGCCGAGACATGTCCCTGAGTGATTATTGACACTCTGTGGGTGGTCGTGAGGGTGACCCCGTGTCGCTCCCTGGAAGACCTTGCTAGGGATTGTTTTGGCCGCTGGTATGCTGCAGACCGTGGGGACAAAACGGCGACGCCCTCGATCGCAGCGCAGATCGCCTTTTTAGTTTGGATCAAGACTGGGTGGGCCTATCGACCGAGTGCTGCAACGAGAATAAGCGTAGAATATGCGGGTGCTGTAGCGAGAATTTACGTAGAATATGCGAGCGCTGTAGCTAAAATTTCCCCAACTGAGGCTAAACTTTCCGTAATTTACGTAAATTCTCGTGTCAAAATTAGACTAGATGCCTCCGAAACCCTGAGCATCTCTGGTTTCCGTGTGAGGCATCTAGCTACGCGTTGGCGGAGTACTTAAGAGGCGGGCTGATACTTGAGGATTTCGTGCCCTTCTAGTGCGTTTTTCTTGGTTTCTTCGTCATTTCAGTTCTACTCGGGAGCCAAACAATCGAATTAGCGATTAATCTCAAAATCGAAGATTATCGTGAACACTGCCTTTAATATATGTATTTCAGGTTCCACGTCTGTGCCACATTTTACTCCCGCACATTCCACCCTTGATCTGATTGAATCATACAAATTCAATGAGAACTATGCCACTATTGCGGACATGAGAAGCGGTGAGCTACAATTCGACCTACCTCTGCTTCTACCTCTGACATTGAAATGTTCCGAATCACAATATTCCTCGCCTCGACACCGCTACTTCTTGAATCAAAACTTTTTATCTTTTTCCTATTTGCTCTTAGCGTCAGGTATTGTTAGATCCGCCTAGGCTTTCGGGTGGTTGAGAAGCTGATGAAAGTCTCGTTGGTGAGTTCATCCGCTCGAAAAGAGTCGGGCTGAATTGGGCACACGAGTGCAAGGTCTGCGATTAGCACATGTGGGACATAAAAGTCTTTGGCTATTCGATCTTTATGGTTTCCCAGAGAAAAGCTCTCAGGATGAGAAAAACACTCAAATGCTTTCTCAGTGCTGAGTCAGAATGGGAAACTGTGGAGGTTTACCAAAATTTAGCCGAGATGGCTTTCTCGTAAAAGGAGACAGATGATTTCCGCAGTATCCGTTTTAAGGTTCCTTCGAAACCGCCTGGATTGATCCCCTTGTTTTAGAAATTATTCTGTACATACCTTGGAATATCTTTCGAGTAGTTCTCACAACTTACAACATTTATCCCGTGGAAGTGAGCCCCTGCAACTCGTCTGAAAACGAGTAGTAAGTAATAAGTTGCTGCTCGATAGATGCTATTGCTAGAGATTCATGCACTTTCAGAATGAAAGCGTTGAAATTTTGAAGCCCTCTTCAGTGTTCATTTTGCCATTTTTACGCTTCCAAGTGTGTTTTGATCGTGAAGAGAAGCAAAGTTCCATGTGGATTCCCTAAGAACGGAGCTCACATGCAAAATTTAACTAACGTCGGCATGGATCCTGAAGAGACTTTGCGTTCACTATTGAAGGTTGGCGCAAACCCGGCGTCATATGCTATAACATAGTTGCACCGCGTTTGCGTGAACTCTCAGTGAGGAACGCAAAGTCTCTTCAGGATTCATGTCGATGTTACATGCGGCCGATTTTCTAGTTCTTTAGCCAGCTCGAACTTGTTGATGAATATACCAAGGCAAGAAATAAAGAATGTATCTATTTTAAAATATGTGAATATAATGGAACAAAAGTCTGCACTAGTTCTGAGTGTACCATCTGCACAATTGATTTTACAGTTGCTCCGGGACATTCGCATACCAATGTCTACCTGAATGGCGACTTGCCGAACTCTTCCATAGCATCATCCTCAAAGGCTCCGCCATCTGAAAGCTCGGTGAGTTACTGTCTGTGATTCGTGGCTAGACTTGATTTACAAGTGTTCCTCCGCAAGCACATTAGTCAATAAACAATACCTGAATAGGGTCCCTTGGGGTGACCGTCCGAAGAAGAATTGGCGCCCAGTAGAGATTATTTCCCGACGGAAATCCAAACGGCTGAACTCGAACGGGCCTGATTGTGGGCAACGACGACACGGCAGTAACGTGCGCGAGCATTTACGAAAATCCGAAAGTCGTTCGCTGAATTTGGGATTGCTCCCTGCGGCGCGTTAAGAGCCTCGTTTAGTTAAATGACGCGGAAGAACTTATTAATTTATTTATTTGCTTATGCTTGCATGCATGAATGCATGCTAGGTGCGCTTAAAGGCAGCAGACACGCTCAAAAATGGTATCGATTTTAGAACATAAATCAAAGGTTTGGAGCCGGTTGTATTTGGAACTGACGAAAAAAAGGCCGAAAACTGAGTGGAAATAGAGGAATAACGGTTATTTTGTTATCAGGTGAAAGTGGACGAGTTTTACGGCGCGTGGTTGAAACAGCGAATATTAGCAACAAAACGGTTGAAGCAGAGAAGCCGATATACTCTTACAGCCTGTACTAAAAAGTTAACCCCGTTGGAAGCATCAAAAACCAGCTAAAGAGACCGTATTAGTACTATCAATCTGGACGAGTTTGTATTTTGGGGCGGGGTCGCAGAAGCTCAGGGGCGGGGTTTCAGAAATTTTTCGATTTGCATTGCTGAAATTTAATACTTTTAACTCGTTTTTGACGCATCCAACTGCGTGATCAGTCTACTGGGAGCCATGCGACTTCAGAAACGTAGATATCTCAACAACTTTTTCGAGCGTGTCTGCTGCCTTTAAAAACAACAATGAAAGGTGAGCACACTCAAAATTGAAAAATCATGGTAAAATATTCAAAGAAAATACCACGAGCGCACTTAAAACAAAATTTCCAGTAAAAAAGGACTATCAACAAGGTCGAATACAAATCTGCATTTTTGTGTACCAAGACCACAACCCCAATCGGGGTTCTTCGTCCTGACACTGAGCAAAAGATAAACAGAAAGTCCTGGAAGGTTGCATCCTCACCTCACTTCCTGAAAACTTTTTGCCTATTGAGCCGCTTGCTGCAGCGATGGCATACATGATTTGTACACTAATAATGTGAGCCTCTTTCAGCAGCTTTGTTGTCGATTTCCTTTGCTGCAGAGAACATCCGCGCTATGTTCCGTTGATTGTAGAATCTAAACTGCCGCCGTACACTCTCCTCATCCTTTCAGAGACGCAGTCGTGAAAGAAAGAAACAGATCTATCCTCCTTCACCCAGTCTTGGAAGAATCGATGTGTGTAGAAAAGTCATCCTTCACGTAATCGTATGATATATTCCATCAACTTCTTCTCATTTGAACTGTATCAATTGTTGATCACTTACTTATATGATGGCTGACAGCAAATTGTGCTACATGATTGACGGACGGAAGGCCTCTTTTGACGGAATTTGAGGCATTCCACTTCAACTATCTTCACGATAAGGCGTTTTTAACCGAACAAACTCTCCTTACGTTCTTAGGTGAGCCCAGAAAATCATTTGAACCGAAAAAAACGGTGAGTGGTTTTCAGCGCGTACGATGCCTATAAGTATCACAGGAAGTGTTTGTTGCTACAATGAAATCTTTTTTAAGCCCGTTCATTGCAATTCTCTACTCTATATTGCTCCCTTCTTTCCTTAGTTCCTTAACTAATCCTGCTTTGCATAAAATATTCTTCTATATTTGATTGACCCGATTTTCCACCGATGACGACCACCGCGTGAAAATGTTCATCCAGCCGGACAACTAGTCCATTTTATAGAATAATGTCACTGAAATACGACGTTTTAATGCGTTTCTCGCCGTTTCTTCGTAATTTTGGTAACACTTGGAGACCAGCGTATTGCTTTGAGTGGAAAACTCGGCAACGAAAATCATCGTGAGCACTACCTTTAAATGATATGAAATTGGAGGAAACAGAACAAACCTGCAAGTATGCATCGATCATGGTCGTTTCCGCGTCTCTCGGCGATCGACACGGAGAAACGATTGCAGGGCTGTCGTGCTAGAGAGGTAGAGGCATGCCGTGCACCAACCTCAGTGACTTACATATCGTCCATGTCCGTCAACAAGAAAACCGCACTAAGCCATTTGGCCCAAAAGCATTTTTTTCGCCAAGCAGCGTCGCGGCTCCCTGATTGAATGGAAATGACCATACATATGTAAGTTTTTGTCCCCCACTCCCACGGCGTTTTTTTTCGCTTCTTTCGTGTTCTGGCACCACAAACGCAATTTTCGCGATAAGAATTGTCTTCGTGTTTCTGATAAAAACGTGCGTTAGTATGGGGGCGCACCGTCAAGACGCTACAAAAACCGCGAAATTTTCGCTTGGAGCCGCAAATAAAGCCTATAGATTTTGAATGGGCCGGCTGGGGGCCGCAGGCTATCATGAACACTTCCCCTACTGAAATATACCATAATCAAGAACTTGAGAACGTAGTAGCAGTCTCCGAACATTCTGACCACAATCTTTCCCATCGGTCCGGCGTTTTGTTGTGTTACTGGGGCACACGTGCGGTGCAGCAACATATGGCGGCTATACGCGCAGTGGCCATCAATCTTTGTAGGCTGTGGACTAGAATTTTCCGAGTTTTCGATCAGATAGACAGAGGATCGAGAAAAAGTCTGCGAATTTCAGTGGATCCCGCCCGGATTCAGATGTGCTGCCGGCTGCTCCACCACCCAACTAAACGGAGACGCTACATCAGAATCAACTTCTGCCCATCCGTACGCTCCGTTCAAAACTCCTCCCACATACGATCAGGTAAACTCCTATGTTTGCAACCAAATTTCACGTCTCTTGATAGACTATGAGTGAGGACGGGTTTTGCTAAAGATTCAAATATCCGCCGTCACTCCTTATTGCTGAGGCGCGTCTTTCCCTCCAGAAACAACGCTTGGAAATTAACAGAATCGGAAGCTCCCGGACTGTTCAAGGCCTGATTTACTGCACTTTTTGGTAATGAGCATGTCATCATATCTGAAAGCTAATTAAGCACCATAGATCGCTTTTTTTTCTTTGACATAGACAACTTTACGCGAAGAATGATAAGGGTTATCTGTAAGGAGGTCAGTAGTAGAAGCGACCTTTGTATACACTTCGGAAGTCTAGGATGATCGAGCCTTTCGCAAAAGCAGTCCTGTCCTCTATTCGTTATCCTTCTGTTTCTCTTTGTTCTGCCTTCCTTGAAGTCTTTTCCCCGTTGTATTTTTTCCTCATTTGAATCTTTCCTTCATATACAATACCGCTCGTAGTATTTCGGTGAAACATGCGCAGACCGCCTTTTCTCGTCTTTAGCGTCTCTTCTTAATAATTTTTTTCGAACCATTTTTCTCGGGTCTGAAAACATGTCTATGATCCTAGCCAGATTACATATAAGCTATCCGAGTCTAAAGTCACATTCTGACTTTCTTTTTGTTCATGTTTCACTCATAGCAATTATAATGCCATTCAATAGCCCTCCTTTGGATCCTCATGAACCTTTGAGTTCAGGAAAAAGGTGGTTCCGTAGGAAGTCAACGAAAGAGACGCGAACATGCGTCCATGCGAGCCTTCTGACTAGGAAGTGAAAATCGAAGACCTGATCGAAATTCATCATCCATCTATCTAGCGACCATTGAGTCAATTGATCAAGGAGAAGGGCGTGGTCTGTGGTATTGTTCAAAGGTGTCGGGTCGGTGGCTGTCGCCTATATTCCGCATATTTTAAGGAGTCATTGTCTTACAGGAAAAGGGAAATCGAGACGTTATACAGAATGGGTCTTTCACACAATTACGTGAGTCTCAAAATTCCTGTTTGAGGGTTCACAGGTTCCTAAGGACAAGCTGGCTATCCCATAGACAGAATTGAGAACCTACTGCGCAGAAAAAACCGATTAGAACATACCGCGCTCATAGGCCGTTCAAACCGCGCATAAGCATCAAATAAGAACTGGTCGCGAATGAGCTCGTATCGTCAATCACTGAATGGGAGGAAGCCGCGACGCTGCTCGGCGGGAAAACGAGGAGAGGATGGCTATTGATCGAATGATCAATGATTTCGCGCCCGATTGCTGAGCGCGGCTTCCTACCTGTGGGACACTGACGATACATTGAGCGCAGTCAGAGCGACCACCCTTCTCCGTATCTTCCCGGTTCAATTACCCAATTTGGAGGTACACTTGGTCTTCCCTAAGTTGCACTAGCGGGAAACACCTTGTGTCTCTATCAGACAGGGTTAATTTTGCTCAGGCTCCGCCTAGTTGTAGCTACAGTATTTTAATCAGTCCAACGAAGAATTTATTTATATGAGATCCTCTCGATAATTCCAAATTTTATTTAGTCGTATCGACTGCGAGTTCATCTAGAGCTGACCGCACGCAAAAAAGGGCTGATCGCTCTCTACTCTGCATTCGATCCCATGTCACTTACATGTCACTTCGCAAATTTGTCCGGCTAAATGAATCCTGCTGTGGCTGAGACATGAGATTCATGAGCCAATTCTTTGTTGCTTTTCATTGTATCCTGAAAGCTGCCTAGACGTCACTTTTGGTTACAAGTGCAAAAACGACTTTGCTATGCTCTGAAGCTCCCCAGGGGACTGAACTCGAGCAAACAAGAAGAGTTTAGGCGAGAAACCTCCCCACCCATGTGTTCCTCATTTATTTCATTTCTGCGAAAAAGGCGGTGCAGATTCCGAACATCTTTGACATTCAGAGTCAGTTCATTTTTCAGCGCTATCTGTAGCCTGCCTTACCATGAATTTTTGTAACCTACCATGTATGAAGCGCCTAATTGTCTCTTAAAAGTCAAACTCCGACAGCTAGTTGACAAAATTCAGCACTAGCGAACCCTCATGATCAGTCATTTCCAAGTTTCAGTCTTACAACTAGCAAGCTAAAGATTTCGCCATTAGCTCAGCATCTCGTGATAAAACACTCGACGTGTTCATTTGATCAAAAAGTCAGGGTACGGTGATCGCCAAAATTCCATGACTGTTTTTGTTGGTTAAAGGCAGTGGTCGCAATACAATATGCTTGTCTTCTTTTCCTTTCTAAGCCCTTTTCTGGGTTTAGAGTAGTAGGACCGACGAGAAAAAAATGCGAAAAACCGCTCTTTCGGGCCAAAATTCAAGCCTGAACTTTCTTGTCTTTTGATGGTGGACGAGCCCACTCCACAACCACGGTATCGCTGATCTCTAAGATCAAGAACATTAGCTGGCTTGAAATTGAATTTAAATAAATTTATGTACTCATCTAATCAAAAACGCTGACCGAAGTACTTGCTTTCTTTGTTCATCTGTTTCTATTAGGTAAATTTGCGTTTATTTCTTCCTTTGAATGTCGATGATTTTTGACTGCTCGACATGAGACTGCGATCTTTTTGGGTGGCTCTGTGCACGTGTGCACGAGCTGGTCTCTTTGGGCCTTAGAAGCTCCAATTCTAGGACGTTTTTCACCGCGCTACCTTCATAGTTTTTCAGCTGTTTTCGACTTAAGCTGATTTTTGTAGGTTTTTCGATAGCGTTTTTATCGTCACCACTGCCTTTGAGTCCTCACGGCGGAGCGACATCGGCCTCGCGACATTGTGGGAAGTTCTTTGAACCAATGCCGACGGGCCTTGTCGGCGAGTTCGCGATAAAAATGGCTGTTGTGCTATCCTGATGAGAAGGTAGATTTGGCCATCACAAAAAAGAAATTTAGTTAAAAGTTTCGAGAAAAAACGCTAAAGAACAATTTACTGCTTGGTGTCCGCCCGTCCCCAATTTTCAATTCAGTTTGATTTGCAAACGGCTCAAACACCACAAAGGTTACACGGCATGAAACGAGCTATAAATAGGGTTATTAAGATCCTAAGTCTCCAATTCGTGCACAGGTGCACAGTGCCGCCCAAAAAGATAGCAGTCTCATGCCGAGCAGCCAAATGCATTGACGTTCACAGCCAGATATAGATGCAAACTTAACTAATAAAACCAGCTGAGAAATAGAAGCAAGTCCTTCATTCAATGTTTTACTCGACGAGGACAGAAATATTCGAACAGGTCGGTCTGAAAGCAATTGTTCATTGAATGAATTTCAATTTCAAGCAAGCTGACGTACTTAATATCAGAGATCATCGATACCGACGTTGTGGAATAGGCTCGTCCACCATTAAAAAGACAGCAAAGTTCATGCTTAAAATTAGGACCTAAATAAGGTTTTTTTTGCAAATTTTTCTTATAGGTCTCACTACTCCGAATCCAGAAAAGGGTTTAGAGCAGAAAAGAAGACAAACGTATTTTATCGCGACCACTGACTTTAAGAGCCAAATAAAAGACGAGTAAACAAGCATCCATGAGAATCTCGTTAATTGAGGGGCGTGCGGGCAGCTGTAATTAGCCGGTCTACCTTGTTTTTGTGCGTTTTTCCGGCAGATTTTCACTTTTTTCATTTCTTTTTACTTTTGTGATGCCCAAATCTACATTCTCATGAGGAGAGCTCAGGAATTATTTTTATAGCTAACCCTGTCTCTAGGCTCAGACCTCTGGTTCTCAAGCTGACACAACTCGCAAATAATTTTCTCGCAAACTCAGCTTTCAAGTTTAACGCGTTTTCGCCTTGCTGTAGCTTTGCAGTTACCAAGGGCACAAACTGTAAACGAATGATAAGCAAAAATTTTACTGTGGAAAATTGCTATTCGTGGAAATTTTGGCGTACTGTACTTCAGCTGCGAACAAAACACGAGAGGAATGGTTGCTGCCGCTCAGTTGTGAATAAAAAGATGGCACTTCGACATTCGATACCAGTGAATCAGGATGGTATGGACGAGGGTAGGGAGCAGAGGAGCAATGGGTTGAGGTTGGGTTACTATTTCGTTCTACATACATATGTCTTTCCAAAGAGAGATGCCTGAAAGAACGGCTAGCTTTTTTGTTCAGCCAGCGTCCATCTTCCGAGGTCCCAAGAGTCCCGCCTCATGCTCCCTCTTCGCCGAAAAGCATGCGTTCGGATAGCACTCTCAGCGTCGACTCCGGCCAATGCTCAGGTATTGTTATGTCTTTCTTCGGAAATGCGCTTGAATTCATTTTTGTTACCTTTTTTTTGTTGAAAAATGTGTGGACTTTCATACATATTTTTCACACGCGAGGCACAAAGGTTCCTTGTACCCCACTTGTTCGCTATGGAACTATTTTTCCGGAATTTCACAATTCTTGCGCTTGCTTACATTTTTTCCTTATTTTTTAGACATAATATCTTCACGAAAATGTAATTCATGATGACAAAGGGGAACGTCGTTGTTCTCAGTTTCATGTACTCTCACTGTTTTGAGTTTGTCCCGGAGATCAACTACTACATTACACAAATTATACAACTACTTTTTAATTTGTTATTTTATTTGTATTTACATACTTTATATTAAAGATTTATGCTGGCTCTTTAATGTCTTGAAGAATCACTCTCAAAAGTTTGATCGGGAGAAAAGTTCGACACTCAAGATTTTTTTTGCAAAACTTTCAAAATTTATGTTTTTGTAAAATCCTTATTATTTCAGCTCGGAAACTAACTCAATTAGAAAAAAACGGAAGGTTTGGAAAAATGCATTTTAAACCAACAACTGGAGCACAGATGTATCACCAATCTCTGGGTTATTTGAAGCCGCGTGGCAGCTAGGAGCGCGGCGTATCAGGCGTCTGGGGTGATTCCGTTATGGATAAAAGCGATCGTCGATATAATTCATGGCCTGTTTTCTTCCATTATTTCAAGACTCCTGCAATTCCTCTCCCTCGGTTATCATTCCTTTTCTTCCTTTCCATCTTTTATCTTCTTATTGTTTGTTAGCGTAGTGAGTCTTTACTTAGCTGTTGAGATTTGTTACCTATTTCTTCTCTTCACCGTACCTTTTCTATCAGAATCGTTTTTGGAAATTGTACGTTGCTAGACTTGTATGTATAAGATGAGAAAAGAGAAAGGAATGAAGGAAACAAGTATCAGAGCGGACAGAGAACAGTTGGAAGAATGTTGGCCATAAAAACCCAGCGATGAGCGATTTCGATCTTTTGGTCCATGACGGGGTCACCCCACACGCTAGACATGCGCGCTCCTAGTTGCGACGTAGCTTCTCACAATCCGTAGATTGATGGTACGCCGTGGCACATATGGTGACGCTTTGACGCCATTTTCATAACCGTTTTTCTTCAAGCCTTAGGAAGCAGGTAGGTTCTTGATGAGAAAAGCTATCAGTAGATCAATTTTTAAACTTCTGTATTCAAATATGACTTACTTACTTGACTTAATCGGTTGGCTTTCGCCTGACGCGGTCATTCCGCATCTTCACCGAGGTATGCCGTCCTAGTAGTCAGCCGTGTCCATTTTTCACGGTCTTCAGCCACAATTTGAACACATTCCATCCAGCTGTCACTATTCCATTTCCTGCGAAACGAAACATCGCGCCTGAACTGTCTTTCGATTCCTAGTGACTTCAAATCTTCTTTAACCACATCCGTCCAGAACTTTCGCCTACGCCCAGGTGGTCGTTTCCAGACAGGATTTGGAAGCATTCTTAAAGCGTGTTGTACGAGACGATCCGGCGTTCTTCTTAGTATATGCCCGAGCAGTCGAAGTCGACTTTCCATTGCTGCTTGAGATGGCGTTAGGAGATGCTGGCACCTCCCTCGTGTCAAGCGTTGATGTACTGCGTCGATTTCCTTGTAAAGGTCTTCGTTATGGCATACACGCGGCCAGAAATATCCAAGCAAACGCCTAAAAAGCTTCCTCTCCGTGCAATCCAACTTTCCATCTGCGCCTTCGGTGCTGCCCACGTCTCCGATCCGTACATCATGATAGGGCGAATAGCGGATAGGTAGACGCGCAAATTGACTTCCTTCGCGATGGTGGTAGACCACAAACACTTGGTTAGAGAATTGAATGCAGACGTAGCTTTCGCACATCGTTGTCGAATATCCGCTGCATAACTACCATCGTTCTTCAGCAAACAGCCCAAATAACAGAAATCGTCCACCAGTTCGATACGTTGTCCGTCCACACAAACTCCCGTTGAAGGCCTCTGAGAGACCCACATCTGCTTGCATTTGTCGGGACGAAGACGAAGTCCATAGGCTGCGGCATACTTCGAAACGAGGTTCACAATCCTTTGCAGTTTTGCGTTGTTTTCAGCGAATAACACGATGTCGTCGGCGTACTCCAGGTCGACAAGGGAGCGTCCTGATGGTGTTAGGATCACATCCTCAGGAAACTGTTCTGCAACTCTACGCATGATGTCATCAACGGCGAAGTTGAAAAGAAAAGGTCCTGCAACGGCTCCTTGCCTTACTCCTGTTTTCACCTCGAAAGCTGACGTAAATCCGACAGGTGTACGAACTGCTGCTGTTGTTCCTTTGTTCATGTCCTCGACTAACCGAACATACTTTTCCGGGACTCCATCTGCTCGCAGAGCATTGAGCAATCGATCACGATGAGGAGAGTCGAACGCGGCTTCAAAGTCCAAAAAAGCGAGCTGTAATGGCTTCGAATACCGCTGTCACGATTCAGTTACTCTTCTCACGACGAACACTTGCTCGATGGTCGATCTTCCAGGTCGAAAACCGGCTTGCTCATCTCTGGTCGTTCTTTCACGATGTTTGATAAGTCGCTCGAGAATGATACGTTCTAAAACCTTGTACATGACACGAAGTAGAGAGATTCCTCTGTAGTTCTTAGGATCCGTGACGGATAGCTTCTTGTGAAGAGGTACGATGATCGCATGTCTCCATGAATCGGGTATCCTTTCGCTCATCCATATGGCACGGATGGTGTTGGTAATTTCACGAATCCCAGACGGAGGAAGAGCTTTCAGCATTTCAGCAGTGACGTTGTCATCTCCACCAGCCTTTCCATTCTTCATTTTCCGGACACAATTCGAAACTTCAGCCTCAGTCGGCGGTTCCTCACTGACATCGTAATGTGCTCTCTCAACATGCGGGAGCTCAGGTACTGATGGCGCTGGACGATTCAGTAGTGAACTGAAGTAATCCTTCCATATCGGCAGCGTCGCTTCACCAACTGCAACTCCATTGGTAGTGTTTAAGACAGGAGAACATCTCTTTATCTTGCCGCTATACTGTCGTAACAACGTGTAGGCTTTCCTCGGATTCTTCTCCTCCCAAGCCTTCTCGAACTCCTTAGCTCTACACGTGCACTCTCGTTCGCGGTCCTTTTGAAGCTGCCGACGCAACTTCCTCCTCAGACGCTTCTCCTCCAAGAAGTTTCCTGCAGTTCGGAGAGTACATACTCTGTTGTAGGTAGATGTAGTTTCTTCTGAGACGTAGGCGAACTTCTTCTTAGGCTGTACAACCGGGAGTGCCTCTTTCGAAGCGTCCTGGGTGCACTTGACAAAAGAATCCGCGTCGCAAAGTTTCTTCTTAGTCCGTACTCCGATGTGAATAGAAACGCGTTGTCGAAAATTCCTTCTGTACTCTTCATCTCTGAGACTTGTCATGTCAATCCTCTGGAGAGGCTTAGCCCCTCGCTTCCTCTGATGAATCCTCGCAGTGAAGTTCTACAGAACAGGACGGTGATCCGAATCGAATGCGACATCCCACACAGCTCTAGATCTTCGAATGTCCGATACTGGAATATTCCTCGTCAGGACATAGTCAAGCTGTAGTTTCAAAGTTGTCATCTTCCGCTTCCGCTGCTCTTCTGGAGATAGCTGGGTTGGTCCCTGCCACGTAAGCTGATGGCGGCGATGATTCCTCTTGAATGTCGATGCAATAATCAGACCACTGCGTTCACAAAAGTCGACAAGGCGGTAGCCATTGTCCGATGTTTGCTCCACTGGGTAGAACCATTTACCGAGTACTTCGGATTCCTGATCAAGTCCCATCTTCGCATTTGCGTCAATCCTCACGACAACAGCATGTTGACAAGGTATCCTGGCCAGCAACGTATTTAGTTCCTCATAAAACGCATCCTTCGAACTGTCTTCGGCGGTTTCAGTGGGCGCATGAGCACTCACTATCCACAGATTGAATCCTCTGTGATCCCGCAGTCGTACGAATGCATTCCGGCACGACGTTGAGCCGAACTCCTTGATCATACCATTAAAATCCTTCCTTACAGCTATTGCACAGCCTCCCACTCTCCTATCGTCAGCGTTACCGCAGTAGATGGTGTACTCTCCGACGCTAATGACGGGTCTATCCTTGAGGCGGGTTTCCTGCAAGCCAGCAAACGGTGCATGGAAATAGCTCAGAAGTCTGGACAGTGCGGTTTTTTGGATATCACTCGACAGCGATCGACAATTCAGGGTGGCGAAACTGTGGCTTGTGACCAAAGACTCCATGGACTCCCTAGGTACGGATCCTAAGGTGTCATGGACCAGAGGCCTTGGTGTTCCGGACGGCGACACCTTTATGCAATGTGCGGGATACTTTCGCGATATAGTTGTGCACGCTATATCGCTCGAACGTTCCCTGTGTACACTCAAACGTCTGCTGAGCTCAGTAGAAGCAGGGACACCAGCGAGCAGGTACCAACAGACTTGTATACACACCCCTATTCAAATATAATTTCTGTCCACATACATACAGTCTGGCCACAACTTAGATTTTCTAGTTAGCTTAGCATGAATGAACGCTAGAATTGTCAACCTACGTGCATGTGTCAACCTTTTCCAGAAGGTTAAGGAAGCGTATTTCCCATTCAGGTGATGTGGCCTTAACTTCACAGCACTCATTCTCTTCGTCAAGAGAAGAACGAGAGGAGAAGGATGCATTTGAAGAGGCGTCGTCAATTTTTCACGTCTACCAGCAACGGTGCCTTCCTGGATATGCGAGAATCGCAAGTGAGAGACGTTTGAAGGTTATTCTCACGTTTGACACAACTTTTCTTGGAGCACTCTTTCACATTGAGCCCGTTTGGAAATTGCTGATTCTACCCGTAGGGCTAATGGATATTTTGTGGAGTATGCCGCACGAATAGTTTCGAAATCCCTTTTAAGTGGAGCTTGGTTGTCCTGAAGATCCTCGCAACCTCTATCGAACCCGTGGGTAGCGCTTAGCAGTGAGCGCTGATAAAGAATTTTTCGAGGAGGTTGCCAATGGGTAGATGTCTGTCTTGAAGGAGAGTGGGAAAACGAGGCAAGGTCTTTGGAACTGACGATGCCTTCAAGACACGTGATTTCGTGCGCCTTCACTCATCTACTTTCGCTTTAATCCATCAATGAGAGTGAATCCTAGCTTCATCCATCAAGTGGTCGGGCATATTATCGAGTGACTAGTTCCTGTGTTCTAACTGTCAGCTGATATTTCACGTGGAAAAATCGCTGGCTTGTGAATAGGCTCAGTACACACAAGCCAATGATACCAGGGGTACTATTTAGGCTAGCATTCCTTGCCCTTTACGACCAGCAAATGTTTTCCATGGGATAAACAGAATTCAATACCCACATACCCCTAAAGTAAGCTAGTATACCCTGTCTGAATTGAGTCCGTCTATCCAGCAGATTGCGCGATATATCGCCCGATTCGGCTGCTGCCCCACAGCATGGAAACGAGGACATTTATGCTGCCCGACTACTGATCGAGAAGCACCGCGGGAAACAGATGACCCCGAAACAGATGCCTTCCTCGATCTGGAGGAGGCATTCGAACAGGTCCCGAATAAAGTGATTTGGTTCTCTTTGCGGCAACTTGGTGTCCCAGAGGAGATCACTAATTGGGACAAAATTCTTCATGCCGATCCAAGAAGTCGTTTTCTCAGACATTCGCCGGGTCCGACATCAGTCCCGAACACTCCCCAGATTTCTGTCGGGTCGGGCCCTTTAGCATTGTTCCTCCGCGTAGTCTCAAGTGAAAAGACATGGGGAAGAACAAACTTCACTTTCCCCCCACGTCGCCTCAGCTGAGAGAAGTGAGGGGCGAGAACTGAAAGGGGTTTGACCCGACAGAAATCTGCTGCCGGACCCGTTGAGTTTCTGAGTTCAAACAGCAGCCGGACGTCAGCTGAGCTTTCTACCGCTATTGGTGTGCGTCATGGAGCTCCTTTTTATGATTGAGATGGATACAATTACATGAGACTTGCAAAAACCTGCGCCATGGTCGCCGTTGTATGCTGATGATGCTTGCACCCGAAGATAAGTCTGAGCTCGAGTGATAGGTGCAAGCCTGAAGTGATCGGCTGTCTCGGTTTGGACTTGCCGCAATCACAAATCAGCTCTGCGAAGCTTGACTGCGGTGGTATGGAAACGCGTTCCGTAGGCGGTACCGTTTGCAAAGCTGGCATGAATGTGGGCGTGCCATCCTAAAAGATGACCGAGACAGCGTTAGCGTTACCCGCCGCATGCTGATTCAATGGCTGCAGGCGTGCTCCATGACCAGGCGCATGACAGGGAAAGTGTCCCCAGCTCATCAGAGGAGCGGATCCCGCTTTGCAGCGGGACAAACGCTAAAAAGGGAAAAAAGAAGATATCTTGTAGAAGATGTGGAAACAGGGTAAAAAGGCACATTCCAACCTTGAAATCGTTTCTCTGTTGTTCTGTTTAACCCTAAAGACTGTCCTACGGTGATTCTAATGATACCTCTGAAATCTTACAACCCCCCCCCCATAGTACGGAGTTGGGGTCCCTCAAAATTTGCACACACTTGAGCTGCGAAAGCATAGTGGACGAGTTGTCCGAGACTTGTAACTTCCGTCATTCGCAACCGGTGTGTTGGAGCCGACCTGAATAGAGAGGCTGGAAATGAAGGAAAAAACAGGACAATTGATTGAAAACCCCTGCTTACCCTGCCACTATTGAGCTCGAGATGTTGCCAAAGAGGGCGTGCCCCTGTTGTAGGCTCCCCAAAGTGGCTTCTTCCTATTCCTCGCTTATACGCAAGAATTGAGAGCTCGCACCTGGCAGGTGTTATATAGGGTGGGTCTACTTCTCAAAGATTAGGAAGTCTCCGATTTCGTTCCTGAGCGCTGATTGTGCTTTTGAGATAAGTTAGATTGGCTGTGCGGATCTGAGTGCGGCCAATTTGAGTTTGCTCGTTGAAATACGGTATCACGGATTAGGTTTACTATACAGACCCTTTTCTAGTGTATTTCCTGTGCGAAACTTGTTTCAAAGCTATCTTATAGAATCTCGGAAACACATGGGGGTTCTATTTGTTGAGACCAATACAGCGGACCGATTCGGCCGAAATAATGTAGTGTTCGCGTAATAATTTTAATCTTATGAATGGACGGGGCTGCGACGGTAGATCACCCCACCCGAAACGAAATCCCATTCTCCAGTGAGGCCGCAAACCCCGCACGGCCGGCCGCCTGGTCCATGCGTCAGACTAAATCGAAAACGAAAACCATATTTGAGTGGGTCATTTTCATGCGGGAAGCTTTCAGAAGTTTTAATGGAAATTTAAACCGAAATACGCAATTTCGCCCAGCTAACGAAGCAATATTATTATTTTCACACATTGTTGTTATCATCTCGCTAGGGCGAATCCGGAATTTTCATCTCGGAAATCAGTTGAATTTCGAATTTCGTGCTAGCAGGTTCGTAGTGCTGACCAAAGAAAAATAGCATCAAAATGTAGAGGAGGTGGAGAACGTTGTCAAGGAGCGATTGAGTATTACAGTAAGTGCTATTGTACCATCAAAGGAAAGAAAGCTGAGCAATTTCAGGCACGATGGATCACGTTTTAAGGACGGCGTCGGCGATCTATGCTCATCTTGGTGGGCCTTCGAATCCTACAACAGCTAGAGAACTGCTCAACAAAACTAGCGTGTTTATTCAAATCATCGAAGCCAGCCCGTGCTCTCAACATCTTCCCAAATATGTGAGACTTCCCACATTTTCGTTTTTTGAGGAAAAATCCACTAGTTACGTTTGATTTATCAATTTCGTTGTTTTTGCTTAGCGGTTCCTCAAAGTACATTTTTTCCTTGACTGGCCATTTTCAAGCTGCCTTACCTTCATCACTGGGCAGCTAAAGGCACAAGTCGTTGTTAATGACCTCACAGTGAGTTGTCCTTGTGTCGCTAGAACTGAGCACAAGAAATCGAATGTGATTGCCAGCTCGTACGTACAGTCTGTCTGAATGAGACTGTCCACCCGCGCGGTCGACGCGCGTGTCAAGAGTCCATCTGAGGAGCCATTTTGCAGACAAGCCTTCCCACGGCTGCGAACAACGGACTTGTTATGTGTCATTCATCTAACTTTCGTGCTAATCCTTTAACGGTTTCGAAAAGTCTTCGCGACATACACCGACCGCGTGTTCGGGTTGTCTCATTCGAACAGATTTTGCAACGCCTTTGAAGGCAGCATATGTACAATAAATTTTTATCACTGATTTTTCATATATTGCGGAAGGTACGCGTTCCAGAAATGCTTGGAAAATCAGCGAAAATCAGCGAAAAAATTACAGATTGAATAACTTTCATACCGTCCAAAGCAGACATATCTCAAGTGATTCTCGGCCCCGAGCCGCACCAAACAGGAATCGGAGCCGCCGACAGTTCGGCTCGTTCTTTCAATCTAGGGGCCACTGCTGTTGCTGTTCGCGCAAACCGGTGCAGCCCGGACAGCAATAGCGGTGGCCCGGAAAGCAGCAGCAAAGGCCCGAACATCAACAGAAGCCGACTTGCTGATTGGAAAAGTGAGCCAAACTGTCAGGCGGCTCGGGCCGCTTACCGCCTGAGATTTTCTTCAGTTGAGTTTTGGGAGAGCAGGGTTTTCTGTTGATCACTTCAAACACTTTCAGCCATTTCAACGTTTACAACTGATGTTTTTGTGTCATCGTTGATAATTCTTTAGGACACCAATGTTGTGAAATTGCAAGTCAACGATCTGCAACGAGAAGCTGCTGAAACTGGAATTCCCCTCACGATTACTAATTATTTTACAATCGTAGTGAGGAAGATGGTTGAGCAAGTTCTGCAGATTTTCTGCAAGGTACGTGGAAGCTTAAAATGATCTCTAAGATTCCGTGTCTCCTAGATTTATTTCTGTAATTTCAGATCATCGCAAGGTATCTTACCGAATGTGGTAACAAGGATCGGCTAGTCCTCATCGCTCTTGAGCACCTTATTCACTTAGTTTTATTTGGAGATGAACTCTGTCTTGAAGCGATTCAGGTAAGGGAACTTATCACATGCGCTCTTCTTTCTACTACAACTGGAAAGTTGCTTTTTGCGCTACGTACCTGTAAAAGAGCAGTTTATGCTATTGTTAGGCAAAGTGTTTTGACATTTTTCAGTGTGGCGCACTGCATTCGGTGCTGAAGTTAGTAAGGCAGTCAACCACTCCTCCGGAGACCTGCAAACTGCTGCTTCGAGCACTAGCTGTTCTCTGCGCCGTATCAAAGGGTTGCCTGTCATTATTGTCGGTGGGTTGTAAATGTTATAGAAATGTCCTAATGAAGCCACAGGCAGAATAAGACCGTTGTCGAAAAGTAACCTGAACGACGAGCTAGACATCTCTACTTGCATGTAGTCTTACTGCAGAACTTTCAGTTAGGAGGTCTAGAAGTGGTCCTCGCTCATTTGTCCGGCAGTTACCTTGCATCATCCATCGAGGCTGCTGGTATTCTCACTCAGCTCACGAATCCTCAACATTCCTACATTCAGTTGCAAAACATCGAGCCGATACTTGTTAGGCTACTCGGTAGGTTTCTGGGCTCGCAGCTTTTGATTCATGTCTAAATGCTTCGACAGTCCAGATCTTATCGACGAATGCAGTACCGGAGAGACCCTTCTGTTGGTATCAGCTGCACTAGCAAACGTTTCCTTGCAGGACCCTGTGGCGATCGATCTGCTCTACAGGTAAGCTATTTCGTTTCACGATTCGAGGCGATTTGGAAGAGCATAACACACGATTTTTCCAGGAAGAATACCATAATTCGGCTCATAAACGCCTACAATCGGCAGGACTGCTCGACAATATTTGTACAGGAGCAGGTAAATAATCCTTCCATAGAATATTGACTAAGGCGCTTCTCGGCCCCGAGCCGCACCGAATATGAGCCGGAGCCGCCTGACAGCTCGGCACGTTCTCTCAATCTCCGTGCCACTGCTATTGCTGTACGGGTGTATTCAACAGAAGCGGATTCGCAGATTGGGAGAACGAGCCGAACTGTCAGGTGGCTCGGGGCTGGGATTCGCCTGAGGAGGATCGATCTGAGTTATAAAGTCGACTTTCAGATAGTAACAGTGCTCTCTCGACTAGCGGCTCGACGCTATGAAGAGGCACTCGTTGCGCAGGGAGCCGTTCCTGTACTGCTCGAGATGCTTACCGTAACCGATAGCCTGCATTCAGACTACTGTAGGCGGATACGATACAAGGTATGTTCATGAACGCTACAGCTTGAAAACGATAAATGCTGGTGAATTTCCTTTTCAGGCGGCTGTGTGCATTGGGACGCTAGCAGCCACAGGCGTCGGCCTGAAATCGCTCTATGTGAACCAAGGTGATTTAATTCCTGCACGCTGTCTCGAAACAGACCTATTGCCCTATTATTATCCAAGTTATCGATACCACTCCAAGTTCTATCCAAAATGGCCAACTAATGAATATTGTAGGCTAGCGAAAAGGAGGCAGATTCTACCCATTCTACATACATATTAGATTGTCATAAAAGTTTCCGCCATATGATACTACTAGTTTTTGTAGTTCTCATTGTTGGTCTTTCAGACAAGAGTGAGTCGGGAGCACAAGTTGTTTTTGATCTAATGCCTCGTCCCGCTCCAGCAAAACCTAGTGGTCCGTGGATTATGCGCTGAAATTCAACAAGAATTTGAACCCTGAGCGGTCCTTGCTCGAAATTCTCTAAATGCCTCCGCGGATCCCGAAAAAGGGCACTTTCATTGCTTCGCGGAAAGGTACGGTTACCTATAACAAAAATTTTTAGGGCGCTCACAAAGCAAAATTTCGGACAGTTCTTCGAAAATCGACGAATCAACCTCAAATTCGTGTCTGGCGTCCCAAATAACAACCATAGGGAAATTTCGAGCCAAGACTTTGACCAAACTACCCACCATTTCATGCCGTAATCTAAGCAAGTCGATAAACGGACCACAGATTTGTGTTCAGCAGACCAAGCGACCTCCATGGAAAAGTTTGGTGGCGATTTTATCGTAGCATTCAGGAAATCGTCAAATGTAGCGTTTGGCCGGCAAAATTTCCACCATTGAGAAGCTTTGGACCAAATCAGCCAAAATTTCTGAAAAATCGACAAATGGACTTCAGATTAGTAATCAGCACCCAAAACAACCCTTAGAAAAAGTTTTGAGCTAAATCCGAAACAATTTTTCTGAACAGCCTAAAAATTGCATTTCGGCTACCCCTTCTACATATCTTCGCGGAGTTATGAAAATGCTCATTTTTGGAAATCCCGAATAAATCTCAAAGGCCTTTAGGAAATTTTTAAATTCAAATAGTATGCAATCGTCAATCTAAGGGTATTGCTAAAAATATCACGACGTAAGAAAAGGGGAATGATGATTCTGATTACTCCTGCTGCTGTTGAACTCCTTCCTTCACCTGTTGCTCATGATCTTCTTCCTTCCTTTTCCAATTCCGACTGCGAATACGCGATTAAGCTGCACGAGCATTCTTGACTCTCTCAAAAGTTTCTGGCTCCTGCCTTTCGAACATCTTTTGGTCAGAAAAAGGGAAAAGGTCTTCGGCGTTTCCAGCCGTAGACATCAGATTCGTGTTGAGCACTCCAAATAACCCCCAGAACAACGATTTGAGCCACATCTGTCGCCACATTCCGGAAATCGTCAAAAGTCGATTTTGCCGTCAATTTTTTGTTGCGGTGGGAAGCTCAGAACAAATTCAGTCGAAAGCTCTGGAAAAACGTCGAATCAACCTCAGATTCGTGATCAGCACCCCAAAAAACCCCCCAGGGCAAATTTTAAATCAAATCTGATATATTTTCTAAAACGCTTCGACAGCCCTGTAATTGGTATAAATAAACGTAATCAATTGGTATAAATAAATCCGTACAAGTTCAAAACGCTGTCAGTCTGCGCAAAGTTTGGAAATTGTTCCTCCACCCAAATTTTGTCTACAGGGGGGGGGGGTAATTCTGGACGCTGAACACGATTTTGAGGTCAGTTTCAGAATTTTCCTAAAGAATAATGCGCTTTTGGGAGGGTACATTAGGTACGAAAATCATAGAAAAAACGCCTATAACTTCTTCCAGAGCGGGTCTAGGCAGCTGCGATGGGCATATTCGAACTTTCCGTCCGAAAATGGTTTCATTTGGAATGGTTACTATGACTTATAGTGGCTCCCTTGTCGGAGTTAGGTGGCAGAGGTTTGAGGAAACTTGAGGAAAAATTTCCTCCATCGCGATTATCGATTTGTTGCGAATTTCGTGCGGGAAACTTTTCCGAAAATCTGGTACATAGACTCTGGGGAAACCCTCTCAGAAACTCAACGGGTCCGACCGCAGATTTCTGTCGGGTCGAACCCCTTTCCGTGCTCGCCCCTCACTTCTTCCAACTGAGACGACGTGGGGAAAAAGTAAAGTTTATTATCCCCCCCCCTCCATGTCATGCCTTCTCACTTGGGAGTACGTGGATGAACAATGCTTGAGGGTCCAACCCGACAGAAATCTGGGGATGGACCCCGTTCGAACTGGGGTCGGACCCGGCGAAGGTCTCAGCTAGTGAACTTTCGGATTTGATTAACACCAGCAGCGGAGCGGTGGTTTTTGGTGAAATATAGCTGGTGATAAGGATGTTCCGACCGCAAAGCGACCGGTCCTTGTTGTGATAATCGAAATCGAGAGATCACTAGAGATGCCTCAGATCTTATTTACAGGTTACGTATTTCTATACCACTTCATTAACAACGCTTCCCTATTTTCAGCGTTCGCCATCCTTACCCATGTGCTTGAAATGGAGAATTCACCTGCAAACCCACTGAATATGATCTGTACGAATATAAGAAATCGTCTGGAGAGCAAGTATCAAGTGGAAAGCGCCGTTTAGCCAGTCCCTGACGAAGAATTGGCTGGCATCTCGCTGTTTATGGTGGCAGATTTTTATCCGCTGGTGGAATTCCAGCAGTCAACAAACAGCTCACGATTGCATGCATTCAAACACAAAGAGACTGCATATTACATGTCCAAAATGTACCATGTTACATTAATATTATTACAAATTCACTTAACCTATTCTGTATATACGTACGTACGATTGTTAATACTGTATGAAAGTAAAGCTATTTGGAAATTGTCGTCTGCAAACATGCAAAGATGTACGACAACCACTCTGACAAACTGAATTTAAATACGCGCATCGAAAGAATAGGGATGAAAATTTCCCGCAAGGACACTGTCGCATGTGTCCCACCGGTGGGACACGCGTTGACGATCACTCAGGGCCATGCGTCCCACATTCTACTCCTCGTCATATTCCAGTGCTATTTATGCTGTACTGCAGTATTTTGACAAATTCACTCTGCTGGTAGAACTTTAACAATTTGCAAGTGGGCAGGTCTCACAAACGAAACTGCACGTGATGCATAGAAATCGACGGAAAGTCGATATAGCTGATATGCGCTGCCGCTGTCGCACGTCGCGGGACGTATGCACTAAAGGCCTCTGCATAGTCCGGCGGCAAAAGTCGCGCCGCAATGATAGGAAATAAAGGGCAGGCACGGAGCTGCGTAGCCGCCCTCTATCCCTTATCGTGGCAGCGCGACTTTTTTCGCTCGACTATGGAAAGGCTTTTAGCCTAAGTGTACGATAGATCTCTTGGCGCTTCGCAAAGATCGTCAGTCCTTAAAGACGAGTTGTTGTTTTACTTGTTCTTTAGGGTGCTTCCAAAAAGTGCACTTTTGCTTCCTATTGCCTGGGCTTCTGGGGAGGGTTAGTGTTGGTTGGTGGTCGTTCTATTTCCCAACCGTAAAAGAGGCTAGGGAAACGGTGGAGGAACGAGGTACGTGGTTGGACGTTAGCCGCGTTTCGTACAGTCACGCACTTTTCTGCTCCCTCATTTCCCCCGCCTCTTCTGCGGTTCGGAAACATTAAGACCACCATCCCTTAGTGTTGTGTGTGAGCGATGACTAACATTTTTGTGCTTTTTAGAAGCCCTTTTATCTCAAGGTTGCGGGTAAGCCTTGAAGGAAAAGCGAACAAAAATCGCTTTTCCTTCTTTTTTTTGTTTGGTGAACTGCTCTGCGGTATGTCCGGTGTCAAGCAATCTCAGGAACAGGAAAAAACAGCTAATCATCAGTAGAAACAGTTGGTTAAGTCGTTAAAGGCAGTGTCCACGATAAAAACCATGTCTGATTTTTTGGTGGAGATCGGCAGCTGCGGGCCTAGCGGAACCCTAACGTTGAAAAAACTGAGAAAAGTGAGCTAGGAACGGTCCCTTGCGGCGCCAAAGTTGGACACCCATCAGCTCGTCACCCTCAGATGCACTTTCCACGCCCACCGACGTGAACAAATGAATGCTCGAGATTGTGAGATGAGCGATGGTTTCCGATCAATAGCCCCGTTCTTCCTTTCATTCTCAACTTCTCTCTCTACTCAGGTGGGCTCGCATACATCGACTGAAAAAGACGGAAGTTACAAGCCTCGGACAACTCGTCCACCATGTTTCCTTAGCTCAATATTTGAGGGACCATAACTCCGTTCTGAAGGTCTTGTGCGATTTCAGAGATATCACTGGAATCAGCAAGGGGCCGTTTTCAAGATAGGCGTAAAAACAGAAAAACGATTTCTATCGTGAACACTGCCTTTAAATACGGTATACAGCAGAGGACAAAAATCTATTGACATCTCCTTTTTTCTAAATATATTTGCCCCCTTTGGGGCCATCAACTTCATCTTTTGACACGATATTTTCGGTCATAATGACGATATAATAAAGTATGCTACAGAACTATAGCGCAAATATTCATCGACGGGGAAGAAAATTTTAAAAATCGACATTTGCGACTTTTTGTCTCTTCTTCAACTTAATCGATTTCTTTGTTGTTTTCGATATTCTCTTGGTGATTTTTGTGTTTTGTAGGATTGTTCGTTCGATGAGAAGTAAAAATTTCACAAATTAAAACTCAATATCTGTCAACCGAGATTCTAAAATGGGTCCATTAGGAGCCGTTCCCCGCAGTCTGCTCGGGATCACAACACAAGCCATTCAAAATAATCTGAAGGTTGGTGTTAGACACCTATCGAGGCCTGAAGCTCGAGGAAGACATCACGAGACAAGAGCAATAATGGATGGTACCATAACACGTACCTGACGCGACATTCCAAGGCTCAATTATAAGGACATCAGAAGAAAACTTCAGGAAATTCATGAACAGCAATCGATTTAGAGGTTTTGTTTCTCTGTACAATCCATATAAAAGTTTTACAGGTATCTGCCAATGCTGCGAAATGTCGACATCGTGGCTATGGAGTTCTCGGAATTCGTCCCACCAAATGGCTTTTGATGAGAGTAAGGCATCGGAAGGCAAAACTAGCGTGGGCGACGGAGCATCATCACTAGAGTCAACAGCAATGTATAAAACTTGTATCTTTAGTTGAATCTACGTCTCGTTCGCTTAGAGCACAAGATCAAGCCGAGGAAACAGCTTTTTACCAATGCTGTTCAGTCTGAAGCATCTGCTCCTTTGCCCAGACCAGTCTCGCCTTCTGATACCCTACTCTCATCAAAAGCCATTTGCTGGGACGACGTCCAAGAACTTCACAGCCACGGTGTTGCCGTTAAGCACCACTAATAGATACCTGAGAAGCCCTTGAATGGATTCTCCACAGAAATGAAACCTGGAGATCGCTTGCGATTCATGAAATTTGTAAAGTTCTCCTCTGACGTTCTTAGCATTGAGCGTCGGAATGTCGCGTAAGGTGCGTGTTATGGTACCATCCAGTAATGCTCTTGTCTTCCTCGAGCTTCAGGCCTCAATCATATCCAACACCAAACTTCAGAACGATCGAGTTGAAGAAGAGACAAAAAGTCACAAACGGTGATTTTTGAAAATTTTCTTCCCCGTCGATGAATATTTGCTCTATAGTCCTGTAGCATACTTTATTATATCGGCATTATGACCGAAAACATAATATGAAAAGATGAAATTGACAGCCCTTAAATTGATAGAAAGATATTTAAAAAAAAGGCGATGTGAAAAGGTTTTTGTCCTTAACTGTATGTAACTGGTGTTTCTACCGCAACCGCACAGCCGCATCCTTCCGGTGCGGGGATTGTAAACCGGTCTGCAGTTCTTCGCCGCGTTTTTCTGTATATAACCTTTACTTTTGAAGTACCTCAGTACAATGGAGGTGTTCAACAGTGATAGCTGTCTTGTCACTCCCGTAGCGTCCCGCCCAGGGCTGGGCACACGTCCCGGCATGGCGATTCTGAATATGCACCCCCCTTAGCTCGGTAATTTTTAGGCACCCCCTTATGGGAAATCGAAATCGGCTGTTTTCCGAATAGTTGACAGCCATGATCTTGACTTCCTGATTTTTGATAAACAAGAATATAAAAGCACTGAATAGAGAAAATTCCGAAAATGGCCACAAAAAGGGTAGTGTAATTTCTGAACTTCAAAACAACCCCATGAGGAAAATTTGTTAGTAAGACGGTAAAGTTATTACAAAAGATGAAACATTTTCAATACAAAACAATTGAACAATTACCAACAACAGAACTAATACTATTGCGATAATTAATGTTTCCTGTCGAATGTTTTCGTAAACCTACGAAGGATTAGTTAATCCGTGTTTGATTGTTCTGATGTGGAAATCAGAACTATTTTGTGTTGTGGAACAATGTTAGGATTCATGTGATCCGTAGAGTAGAAAACCCGAGTTTTAGCCTCCTAGAATGCCGCTATCCCTTAAAAATCGGCTTGCCGTGTGATACGGTGTCAGTACGCAGCTACACAGCGCACACGGGAATGGACGCGCACTCAATATTAATAAAAATGTATTTTATTACAGACCAGGGAGGAGAAAAGGATTGAAACCAAAGGAAATGGAAGATGATGAAAGTTGTCTATTCTGGATGTACCATTTTAGAAATTTAATGTAAATAAACAAAGTTAGAGCAGGTGTAAATATTTAGTTGTGACAAGGTTCATTCAAACGAACCTAGTTGATCAAAACTAGCATTAAACTGAGAGCAAAGGGTATTGTTAGAAAGAGAGAATCTGGCAAACATTTTAGCATCAATGGGACTGGAAATGTGATTTAAGGATCTTAATCGTCCCGGTTTTACCCTAAAACCGACAAAACCGGGACAAAACCGGGACGAGTTTTAAGGTCCCTTAAATCACATTGAATATGAAACCTATTGCTATTAAAATGTTTCCCAGATTCTCCTCTTTCTCGCAATGCTCTTAGTTCTCATGTTTGTGGGTGTTTTAATCAACTAGGTTCATTTGAATGAACCTTATCACGTCCGAAAAAATTCACTCCGCTCCAACTTAGTTTGTTTACATTAAATTTCTATACTGTATACATTGAAAGAATCCTAGTTCTGCCTGCTTCCATTTACTCCAGTTTCAATCATTTTCTCCGCCCC
Source organism: Aplectana chamaeleonis (assembly GCA_029168955.1). NCBI lineage: Eukaryota > Metazoa > Nematoda > Chromadorea > Rhabditida > Cosmocercidae > Aplectana > Aplectana chamaeleonis. Next base: position 103,639 of record JAPDOI010001321.1, read on the forward strand.
GTTCTGTAATAAAATACATTTTTAATTAATATTGCGTGCGTCCACTCCAGTGCGCGTTGTGTAGCTGCGGACAATCACCAGATCGCACGGCTAGCCTAGTCTATGAGAGATTGCGGCATTCAAGGTGGATTAAAGTCGGGTTTTTATGTACAGGGTACTTCTCAATGAGGAGGAAACGGTCATTCGCTTCTTTCATAGTAACTTGCAGTCTTCATTTTTTATAGTTGGCTCTCTTCATAAGTCACATTCTCATGAATAAAAATCTATTGACTAGTTGTGATGCTGACTGTGCTATCTGTACTTTTAATTTGTCGAAATAAATCCTAGCCTGCTCGGATGAGTCCGGGCAGAGTAAGCAGCGGAGCGGTCGGTCATGGCAAAGTATAACAGTGATAAGAAGATTTTGACATGATAAGCCCGATAAGCCTTGCTTCGACCGGCACAAAATGAGCGACCTAGGCTATACATCAGTTCGCTAATATTTTTTTGAACTTGAATGATAGTTTTCCTGGGCGCTGTCTTAGTATCTTTGCCTCGAATCGGTAGCCACCCGCGTAATCAATGAACGTTGCATCAAAGGAACATGACACCACATCAATCCTTACTTGCTACAAGATAACAGAGTAGTGTTTAATCCTTCATCGAAACAAACTTTGACAGCAACTATGAATTATTGCGAACACAACCTGCATCTCTATCAATGTTTTTATTCTTTAAGTGTTTGACTCAAAAAGCGGAGAAGAAGATATGACAATTCAGAAGAATAGTGCGTACTACTTTTTTCCTAAAATTCGACAGAATATGCACTTCGTTCTTTTTTTTTTCGTGTTCGGCTTAGGCACCCCCCTTTGCCCTCTCTGCAACGTCTAATATGCACCCCCCTAAGGTTACCCGGGACGCGGGCCCAGCCCTGGTCCCGCCTTACGAATCAACAGTACCATAGCAGATTCTCGGCTGACTCAGCTGAGAAACTGCTCAGGTGCAATTGATTCGCGAACTTTCTAGATGGGTTTACCAGGGACACAACTCCTGTTTTTGCAGGGCAATTATCAGAGGGACCGACGATCTTCCACCTACTCCAGCCCAAGGTGAGGGTTCAAGAGGAATAATTCCAGAAATTGAAGGATTTGTGCGTTGTATCCGGGAAGGACCCCTAGGCAAATGCTTGAACATAAAAAAGAAAAGTCAAATAAGGAAAAACTTGGACTTTGTGGCCCAGTTCAAATTTTCTCGGGCGTGCAAGAACTGCGGAACACATATATACAGCTGGCATGGATCCTAGTGGTACGTTGCGTTCCGCATTGAAGGTTGGCGCAAACTCAATGCACCTATTTTTAGCATATGGCACCGAGTTTGCGCCGACCTTCAATAGGGAACGAAAAGTATCACAAGGATTCGTGCCGACTGTATATACATACCTACAATGGCTGGACCAGTACGCCATAATAAAGCAAATACATGTAATATAGCTAAGAAATTACTCAAATGAATGAGAAATTACCAAATTAAAGCGAATTAAATGAAAAGTCCGATAAATCAAAAGACTAAGTCAATAAATCTTTGAATGCAAATTAACCGAAAATGCATTGTCAGTAAATTCTTCAAATCGGTAAACCTACAAGCATACTCGGCCCGAACATTCGACTTTGCAACACTACAGTATGTAACTCGCGACCACAAGGATTTTCTCGTTCGTAACACAGATTTTACTATACAATTTATTAGCTATATTAGTCAACGTTGATTAAACATAAGGATTTCTTCAAGAACTGTGAAGCCCAAATATGTAAAACTATAGCAATTGGAAAGTGCAACATTATTTCACAGACTGTAATCGCTCCTTCGGTTAAGAGATGTTCAGTAGTGAAGGTGAGTGGAATTTTGCATAGAAATTATATTTCTGGCCGAGAAAGGCATGCCTCGCATGGAATAGCATGGAAATAGCCCACATTCGTCCGGGAAGTAGCCAACATACAGCGGCGGAATAGCCGACATATGGCCGGGTCAGAGCTCCTCAGTTTTGTGGCGCCTTCCGCTCTTTCTTGGGCTACGCTAGTGCCCAAGCACTAGCTTACAGGGAAGCCTAAAACATTCATCATTCAATTTTCAATTGTTATAGAATATATATTTCTGTCCGAGCTCTATTTGTCGCTTACTTCGTCAAGAAGCACGTTGCAGAAGAGAAATAGCCACAATCTGGGCGCGAAATCGCCCATATTTGGCAACCCGAATAAATATGGACTAAATCGCTTTTATTTCCATGCAAAATTCCTCGGAGAATGTACAGCCTATCTCCTAGCAACCTACCAGGGTCTTTCAAGCAATCCAAACGTGTTGAAATAGTTTTGTTCTTATAGTTTCAACACGTCGTTTGCTGGAACCACCTGAGGCAACCACAGGGAGGATTACACATACAGACATACAGAAGGCGTTGTGAAAAAATTAAAACTGAAAGTGGGTAGGCGACAGCACTGGCTTAAAATTAAGGACTAATGTTACACATATTAAAAGGTGCTTGGGCATGAGGTAGATGATGGAAATGGAAAAAATGCATTCTGGAAAATGCCATTATTAATGACAAGCTCGAGGATCACCACCGGAGGAGGCGAACTTCTTCACCCTCTCAACTAGACTACCGCTCAGGCCATGTTGCTGCTTCAACTCGTCCAACTCGGAAAAGTCCGTATATCCAGCACAGTACGCATTCATCTGAAATATGGTCGCATGCTAGGAGAAAGACAAGTACAGTCCCTTTCGCGTTTGGGGCGGCTGAATTGGAGGCGACACGTAGATCGCGTGACTTGTGAATGTGCACCTTACCTTAGCTGCTAAAATAGAGTTGGCGACTTGGCTGTCATCCAGTTTGAGCTGAAAGATGAGAACTTCGAGTCTGAACACTGGACAGCCATTGACATAACTCAAGCAGCGTACCTCGCTAAAGACATCGGCTCTGTTTCTGAGCCAGTACTTCTGATGATAATCCTCTGCTTGGTAGAACTTGTCCAGCTTCACCACATATGTCTCTATGCTCCCATATTTTGTCTGTAGGTATCATTTTTACCTTCTAATTGCTAGATGTCTTTTTTTAATAATCATACCTTTGCCTGAGCATAGGTCTGCTCAGCGATCTTCTTTTCGTCCTCCGTTTCATAGAGAATGGCAGACTGATACTGCTTCTTGCGATGCTCCGATGGATCATGATGAGACCAGAAGAAGTCCAGCACCTGACGGTATGAGATCAGCGATGGGTCAAACTGCACTTCGGTCACCTCTGAAATTGCCATTTTTGAATTTCGCGGCTTCTGCATGATGTAACTAATTAGTATACATTGGATCCGATTCATTGAGGATAATTGCGGAAATCGGTCTTTTTGGCTATAGCATGGACTGAAAGTCTTACGTTTAGATGTATCTGGACTAAAAAGGCACAATGCTCTTATTTTTTAGGTAAATAGAAGTTACTGTGGCAAGAAATTTTAAGATATCCGATTTTTTCGGATATCCGAATCATTTCAAATAACCTTCATTTTACGAACATTAATATAGAGTCGTTGACAATTTTGTCTTCGCATGAATGTTGTCATGAGTTTGAATTGGAAAACAACCTTTTCTTCAAGCATTAGCTTGATGATGATGAGAAAAACAGTTTTTGCAGTTTTCCGAAATGAGTCGGATCCAATGTAAACTAATTAGTGCATATTGAACACCAAAACCAAATAGAAATCAAAACAATTTGCTCTTCTTCATAAGACCCTTCAAGAATGTAGCAGCATAATGTTCTGCTAACAAGGAAAGTGTCCTAAGTGCTAAAAGCTTCTGCAAAGACGCCCACGCGGTCCGCGTGCGTGTCGAGCAGCCGTCACGAAGGCGATTTTTGAACGAGCCTTCACACGTCTCGGATACAGCTGACTGGCATATTATTCACTACTCTTCTGGTATTCCTGCTGATTGATTCACAGGTCCAAAAATTGCCTTCGCGACGGCCGATCGACTCGCTCGCGGAAAGCGTGGGCGGACAGTCTCACTCGGACAGACATTACATTGTTAGTATCTGTTTGGTCTCTAGAGCAAAATAGCGCACTATCCCATCCAAGAAGTTATAATCTCAAGACCGTCCTTAGGCTACCTAATGAATCTTTCAAAACGCGCCGTATCATACGAAAATCTGAAAACCGACCCCGTAATCGTGTTCAGAGCCCCAAATAACTCATCTCCTTTGGACGAAAATTGGGTAAGAAAGTTTTTTCGAACCGTGAACATAGTAATAGGCGTTTTCCACTTGAAGCTATATGACACCCGAACAATTAATTTCCAAATTTTATGACTATCTTGGAGAAAATTATTCGTTGATCACAATGGTATCTCTGAAATCGTTCAAGGCCCCCTACAAAATGAGTTATACATAGCTCTCAAAATGAGGCTATGTTTTGGGGGCGAAAATTTGGTAGACGACTTTTCTCAGGCCTGCATTTCTCTTCATGCGCAGTCGCTGCACGAGAGCGGATCAGCATGATGAGACAGACCTGCAAGGGAGTGAATATCGAGTTCGTGGTTGGACCTCATACGCACATCTAGCCGCTACTGAGTTCGAAAATCAAGAAAAGGGGCATGGGTGGTGGTTTTGAACGATAGGGGTCGAGCCCGTAGTCGTCGCTTACATCTCTATTATTTGAAGAGCTTCAAATCTCGCGCTCGTTCCAAAGTGTTACGAGGTATTTTGTGGTTCTGAGCCAGACTTACTCAATTCCCTCGCGTGCCTGTGCGGAGTGAGGGTAGAGACAGGCATAAAGTGTGTGAAGAAGGAGACGCAGCGTACGCACGCAGACGCACGCGATGAACGGAAATAAATCACTCTCGGAAACAGAGGATACATTACACAATTACATGAAAACCACAAAATTCCTGTTAGAGGCTGCACCGTGAGGCTGTACCTCAAAAGCAAATTCCTGTTAGAGGACTGTGCCTTTAAAGGCAGTGGTCGCTATAAAATAGTCTTCTTCTGCCTTCTTTTCCACTGTAAACCCTTTTCTGGGTTTAGAGTAGGAGGACCTATAAGAAAAAATCGCGAAAAAAAACGCTGGTTCGGGCCAAATTTCAAGCCTGAACTTTCTTGCCTTTTGATGGTTGACGATCCCACTCCACATCATCGGCATCGATGATCTATGTATAGTATCAAGAGCATCAGCTGGCTTAAAATTGAATTTCAATCAACATTGACCTTCGGACTGATCTGCTCGACTATTTATGTACTCATCTAATCAAAAACATTGACTGAAGTGCTTGCTGTCATTTTTCCCCTGTTTTTATTAGGCAAACTCGCATTTATTTCTTCCTCTGAATGTCGATGATTTTTGACTTCTCGGCATGAGAACGCGATCTTTTTGGGCGGCGCTGTGCACGTGTGAACGAACTGGCATCTTTGGGCCCTAAAAACTCTAATTCTAGCCCGTTTTTCACCGCGCTACCTCCATAGTTTTTCAGCTGTATTCGATCTCAGTTGATTTTTGTGGTTTTTTTTTCGATACTGTTTTTCATCGTGACCACTGCCTTTAAAGGCACAGTCCAACCTCGGAATCGTTACTCAGTTTTTCTGCTTAGTTTGGAGAGAATTTCACGCTGATCACACTTGTGTCTTCGGAATCGCTTAGAACCCACTAAAACGGAGTTATGGTCCCTCAAAGATTGCAAATTTGGACGGTGAGAATTTTGTGGACGAGTTGTCTCGAGCTTGTTGTTTCTCGTCATTCGCAGCTGTCGCTTTAAAGTAGGCTTTAACACAAAGCTGGACCGATAAAAATCGGAAGAACGTAGATTTTGATCGAAGTATTGGCGCGTCTCGTTCTTGAGACCGACACCGCTGAGGTGGGCGGAGCAAATGGGTGCTAATTTAGGGGATGGAGAGAATGGGTGCTCGATTTTTCTCGCTTATTCGGAAGAGTTGAGATTACGCGTTTGGCAGGGTCACTACGCACACAGGCCGGACACTAATATCGAATTTTACCCACTGGCTGGACTCGGCCTTTAAGGGCAGAGTACATCTTCAGATATGAACTTTGTGATTTTCATTTGATCGTGCAGTAGACCCCTCCTGTATAACAAGTGTCAAGTGCGTGCTCTCAATTCCTTCGAATAAGCGAGATCTAAGCGACCACCACGGGCCCGACCCCGTCAATCACCACCACGAGCCACGCTCTTTCCTTGATTTTCAAACTAAATAGCGGCTTCGATTTCCACTCCTTCGTCGGTCTGTCTCAGCATTCTGATTCGCTCTCGTGCAGCGACCGCAAAAAAAAATATGCAGGCCTGGGACAAGCCGTCCACTAAAATTTCGCTCTAAAAATATAGGCATCTTAGAGGAGCCATACCTCCGTTAGTTGAGGGCCTTGAGCGATTTCAAAGACACCGTTGTGATCATCGTCTGATTTTCTCCAATGTAAGCATAAAACCTAAAAAAATAACTTTTTGGGCGCCCTGTGCCCTTAAACCCAATGTCGAATGATCGTCTAGTTATATCCTTTAGGTGGTTCTGAGAGCGTGCGAAAATGTTCAAGATTAGACTCAAAATTTTCCGAATGAGGTTGTGAGGGCGCTGATCACGAATATGAGGCTCATTTCTCAACCTTTCAATGTTCTCAACATAATTCGTTCAAAGCTTTTCATCTCCTGAAGACGGGACAACGAACCTGTGTGGTCTCCAATATTTCGGTAAGTGGGATTGACGGTTGTACCACCGGCATATCCTACACGTGTCTTCTTAACACCTTTCAGCTGAAAAATTGACTTTGTTTGTTTTAGAACAAGAAACAATCTATCCTTTTCAGCACTAAATTTACCTTTGCAAAGGCAGATTCACCCCAAAAGCATTGCATTCCGAGATAAGCACGACTAAGCGACATTCTAGAAGAAACTGCTACACCCATGCAGAAAAAAATTAACGAAACGTGACTAAATCACGACAACGACAATCAATGGACATTCATTATGAGGAGTAATAAACGGAGGAAACTGAGTGTCGGCCACCATAGTTCTCATGGAAACTGAAGAAACACCTAGGAATAACATCATGTAGATCTCGCCTTCATTGACAACCATTTCAAAGTGACCTCTGCTCCAGAGCTATAAGGACTGGTCGAGTGTGAAAAGCTCAAATTTGGAAAGAACAAGTGCATACTACATATATTCCAGCTTATCGCTGACTACAAATTCATTCGCAGATCTGTCTTGCAAGCAAACTACTCAAATAATGTCACTTTCTACAATTAGGAGCGAACTTTTTCAATACCATGCCATAAAAGGCATTAAATATTCAAAAAAACTTTTTTTTGTTTTTATATCCCAAAAACTTTGATTTCTGATGCTAAAAAAATTTGGCGGCAATCACAGCATACAATAATACTGATCTTCTACCTAAAGACGTCAAACTCCGCAAGCTGATAACAAGAGGACTAAAAAAACGTGTACGCGGTGTTTCCAATGAAAAAGATGTCGCAGTAATCCTACGTTAGAATGCACCAACGCTGGTTTCTAGATGAAGAAAAAATTCAGATTTCTTAATTCCCTGAGACCTATGTTAAAATCAAATTTGCATCCTTCATCGCGAGTGCATGCGCGCGGATAACATTATCAGAATCTGAAAAAGTTTTCGTTCAGAAAAGTTACAAGCATGGGACGTTTTTTTTGCCAAATTTGGGAAATGCTCCCCGTTTTTACAAAAGGTAGCACGTGTATTTTACCTCCATTGGAAACGCATGAGAAGACCGATTTCGCAAAAAGGACAAATCAGTCATTCAAAGGCAGCGTTCACGATGATTTTCGTTCCCGAGTTTTCCACTCAAAACAATGCTTTGGCAGCCAAGTGTTACCAAAATTACGGAGAAACGGCGAGAAACGCTTTAAAACGTCTTACTTCAGTGACATGATTCCCTGGCCTGGACTAGTTGTCCGATTGGATCAACATGTTACCGGTGGTTGTCACCGGTGAAAAATGGGGCTAATCAAAAATGGAAAAATATCTTAGAGATAACAGTATTAGTTAGGGTCCGAAAGAAAGAGCGGAGCAACAAAAAGTAGAAAATTGCAAAAGACGGGTCCACAAAAGAATTCATTGTCACAACGAACAGTTCCAGTGAGAGTAAAAAGATGAGGTGAGGGTTAGGGATTTGGTCCCTTCCCGGGCGTTTTTCCCGATTTGTTCGTCATTTCAGTTCTACTCGCAGGCCAAACAATCGATTTAATGATTAATCTCGAAATCAAAGATTATCTTGTAGAATAATACAGGAAAATTTTTGACAATTATTTCCGTGACTGGGTATTCAACTCAGGTGAACTGGAATGGAAAAAAAAGTTCGAAATATCCATTTTTCTACATTCCAATGAAGCCGATCCATTTAGAGCCCTGATTGGAAGAATATTCGATAACCAACCAAATGAAACCCAGGAACGAGCAGAAGATTATTGGATATGTTTCCAAATTCAATTTTAAAAAATTGAAACTATTTTTTTCAATTTCTAAAAAATAAAAAATAAACAATTCAACCACTGTCCATGTACGACTTTCAATAAATCTCGGCATTGGCAACGTTGCACATAACATCTGCCAATATAAACAATTCAAGTTTTTTCTAATCAAAACACCCATTAAAACTTTGCGAACATACAGTCCTGAGCAGATTGTTGGGAAGCTCCCATTTTAAATGGAAGAAAATGGGTATAAGCGAATGTCAATCCATGAACGGGATAAATTTTTTCATGTGCCGAACTTTTTCCTAAAATCTTGTGTTGCTATACACATTGATAAGTTACCGCAACGCGGTGCCGTGTTCAATTCGAGAGAAAACATAATTGGTTTCAGGGACTTTGGAGCAAAGCTCGTGCAAGGACCTCAGGGATTTTCTACATACGCTTTTTTCTATCGCATATACTTTTTCTATCACATCCATCATGGATGTGATTGCAAAGTTATGCACGTCTAGAAGTACGTCGCGCAGCGGCGTAGGTGTGGACGCTTGTGTATTCGAATAATTCAAATTCTGGATTAAATCGAAGACTTCAATATTCAATGTTGTTAGAATAATTATCTAGTTGGATCCAGGTCTACACAGTCCGCCTTCCTGTAAAACTCGATTCCCAATCTCTGAGTGACGTCATTAGCCTCACGGAATAGTGCAATAGATAATTATCTTTAATATTCATTAGCGAAATGTTATGTAACGCCTAATGCTGCGAGCTCAAAAACACAGACCAGTTCCAAGGTATAGCTATAATTAGGATCTAATAGCTGGTCTCAAATGCAAAATATCTTTACCCTAAATTGATGATCCTTGCTAGGAGACAATCGAGTATGTAATCGAACAGGAGAACTAAGTATTAGGTATGCCAGATAAAATCTTGATGACCAAGAAAACATCACGCAGCAGGCGTCAGTCAAGTGGTAGGTTTTAGCACCCTACTCCTTTTACTAACTAGGTATTCTGTGGGATGGTTTCTTCTTTATATGCATGCACACATCAACTTGGTCTAAGTACATATAGTGGAGTCCACCAAGAGTGTCTCATTTACTTATTTATGAGAAGCGGTCGATTGGAGATCAATGAACATGAAACTCGTTGCAGCACAACCGCTCTCGCTCAATCGGTATCGAGCGTGCAGGTATGGGATCTGGTGGACTCCACTATATGTATAAGGAACCACCCACATTTTCATTTATTCTCACATCAACAACATTTTTATCCGGCAAAATTTTATTCCTACTACTGAAAGCTCTTCGGTAAATTACCCTTCTTATTCTTCAATATTAAACTCAACATAAATGAATATGTACTGTGCTTATATGGGCCAAATTCCGGTCCGCAATTGCGTCTCGACACGCTTTGCGGCCGCACGCTCCCGAGTCAGAAGAGCTTCCAGCGCCGCAGTCGCCAATCTACTGACTCTAGGTGGGTTTTGGAAAGTGGAAACTAATAAAAATTGGAGAAAATTGTGTAAAAAAGCCATATCGAGTCGGCTTTGGCGTTGGAAACCCGACTGACTCGAGCGCGTGCGGCTGCAAAGCGTGTCGAGACGCAATTGCGGACCGGAATTTGGCCCAGATAAGCACAGTAGTAATAGGAAAGAGTTTCACTAAATACAAGCAATGAGGAAGAAATAAGTTGAATTGCGCAGCCTTTATACGCTTTGTTAAAGGCAGTGGTCACGATGAAAGACGTTATCGAAAAAAACTACAAATATCAGCTTAGATCGAAAACAGCTGAGAAACTACATAGGAAGGTAGCACCGTGAAAAACGGGCTAGAATTAGAGTTTCTAGGGCCCAAAGATGCTAGTCCGTGCACACGTGAACAGCGCCGCCCAAAAAAGATCGCAGTCTCATGCCGAGCAGTCAAAAATCATCGGCATCCAGAGGAAGAAATAAATGCAAATTTACCTAATAAAAACAGTTGAACAATGAAAGCAAGCATTTCAGTCAATGTTGTTGACTAGATGAGTACATAAATAATCTAGCAGGTCAGTCGGAAGGTTAATGTTCATTGATTCACATTCAATTTCAAGCCAGCTGATGTTCTTGATACTAGAGATCACCGATGCCGATGATCTGGAGTTGGCTCGTCCACCATCAAAAGAGAAGAAAGTTCAGGCTTCAAATTCGGCCTGAAGTAGCGCGTTTTTCGCGATTTTTCTTGTAGGTCCTACTACTCTAAACCCAGAAAAGGGTTTAGAGAGGGAAAGAAGACAAGCATATATGATCGCGACCAGGGGTGTGCGTGATTACGATTTACGATTTACGATTTTACGATTCACGGTGTTTTTTGGACTCGTAATTACGGTTTACGATTTACGAAATTTTGGACCGTAAATCGTAATTTTTCGTAAATAAAAATACATGCAGTGGAAGTAAATCACAAGATATCTCTAATTGACCTGTTCTAATCCCACTTTGCGTATACTAATATTTTTGGTCAGGAGATGGGACCAACCCAGGCGTGTGACTATAATACGATGCCATTATCATTCTTTGACGCGATTTTATTTATCACTTCAACGCGGGACACACTTACGGAGTTGGAGGCACAGGACAACAGACCCTTGTTGAGTGCCGCGCACGTCTCCTTGACTGCCGCCTACGACGCGATGCAGTCTAAAAGCGCTCTTCACGAGGAACTTTGTTTTCGAGTTTTTCATGGTGATCAACTGTCCTGATTCCTACAAGTAGATTAGCGTCAAAACATCGAACGAAGCAGTCTGAGCTATCTAAAAATTGCTTCAAATACTGCTCCTGGCCCGCCTTTTGAGTAGATTATGTCTACTCAGAGTCCACTAAAATCAACAAGAGGAGCGTCCGTTTTTTACCCAAAAAAGTTTGACGCTCAAAATCGTTTCCTCCAGTTAACCACTCTTCGTCCGCAGCAAACGGACACTCAGATAATGCGTGAGCGCTAGTTTAAACGCTCACCTTGCCCTTTTCTGAGACCGTTACCTCTCACAAATGCGAACGTTTGGTGGGGCGCCTTGGCTAAATTCCTCTACTATGGGAGCTAAACTACACAAAGCGACAGAAATTAGACAGCGTTTTCTGTGCTCACGTTGCCTTTAATAATCTACAGTGGCGTCATCATAAAGCGATGAATCTGCAAGTGATTTAGAAGATATAGGAAAAAATAACTTGCGCGGGGCGACCGATACTGAGCTCTATATAATACAGAGTTGCCACGGATCGGACTGAAACTTGCGATCTCTATTGAAGGTTGGCGCAAGCTCGGGCCGCAAGCGCAGGCTTTGAGCCAACCTTCAGTAGGGAAATCGAAGTCCATATCAGTGCAATCCTTACCGAATGTATAATCGGTGTTGCCGTTCCACTAGCTAATTTGAGGAGTTCTCAAATTCGGCCGTAGAGAATCGCTCAGTTACGGTCACTTTGGCTCGTTATACGCTTACAACGGCGTAAGCGTTTCGGGAGAGGAATTAAGAGAATAATTGTGACCCTGTAGCCCAGCAGATTCACGGACAACTGAATCGGACAGGCGGACTTCTCAAGAACTGGGAAGTTGTGGAATGAGTGATAAGGGAAAGCAGAGAAATACGGGCAAGAAGGTCCCATTAAACGTATAGTATACTTTTACGAGACACGGTCGCGTCGCTCTGCACAACGACAGCGACCGCCTGTCGTGGAGCTTCCGCCTTCTAAACCTGTCGCAATCGCGGTGCGCTGCGCAGCGACAGGCTTCGGCTCTTTTGCAGTATGTCAGCCCACCGCGACAATTGAGCTGAGGCTCGCACGCGATAACTGTTCCTACGACAACCAAAGCCGTTTCTCCAATGCGGGTCCCGCCGCGAATTGTGCTAGATTTCATGCCTGTCGCTCATGACAGCGACAAAGTATACCATATCCTTTAAACGTGGTTAGCTGTCAAATACTGAACGCAACCTGATATGTATGTGCTTAGTACGTGAAACCGTGGACAGTAGGACGGTAGGTAGTTTCCCTTGTTTCACCATAGTAATAATATTTTAGTGGTTATTGTTATTATTTGCTATTTACGATTTACGTTGGTTCTGTCGTAACTACGTTTTGCGATTTACGAAATTTGAAATTTCATTTACGCACACCCCTGATCGCGACCACTGCCTTTAATAATACAAATTGAACAGCTTAAAATCATTCTGAATACGAATAACCGAGATCTGCAATTTTAACAAAGAGTTCACTAGAGAGATGTTCTGAGTGGCGGCAATCTGGTTCTTTTATGTGATAGCTGCCCCTCTTATCAATTCTGTTTACGCCGAATTTATCATCATTGTTGCATCACCTTGGCCAAGTATAGAAAACAAGGTGACCCACTTGACCAATGAGTAGCACAAGACCTAATACAAAGATCGGACTAATAAATTAATTAATTCATCTGTTTTTCCTGGCCTTTCTAATAAATGAAATTGAGCACATAGATATCCATGACATTATCGCTTCAAAGGCAGTAAATTTGCAAAGAAGAAAAAATCCAGATGGCAAAAGCTCACTTTGATTGAAAAATGTAGCCTATCTGGTTGGCCTCAATTGAGAGAGCCATGAGCACCACAAGCTTTCTGTGATAAGTATCCCATATTGGAGGGGGTTCGAAAAAATTCGCACACACGTAAAATTTCCCTCCCTTCTTCAGCACAATACAACTTCTTGAAGAAAATTGTATCATGCTCGGATTCAGTCCATGCAGGCTGTGAAAAGGAGAAATTCTCATGGTTTCTACGTGTGCTGGTGCGGTGCGGAGGTTAGAGACAACGGGAGAGCAGAGGGCAGACGGAGGCTGCAGGATCGCGCGCGCAGCACGCGTCTCGAGTAATAAGAATTTCGGTTTTTTATAGAGGATACATACGATAGGCGCGAAATTGTTAGTAGTTTAGGTGTTTCCTTTCGAAGACATAGAGTGCGCGCCTCATACTAAACACAAAGTGACGCAGGCTGCTTGGGTATAAACTAATCCGACGAACAAATGCACGTGGAAGGTATGTGCTGCTCATAGATCGGATGGAACAAGTTATTGCTACAACAATTGCTAATCTCTCTCTCCTCCATATTATGTGGAGCTTATGAGCGATTTTCGCTATTGTCTTGTGAAGGTACAGATACAGTCGCGTCGTAAACTTTATTCCAGTTGACCACCTCGTGCGCGAGCGCAATCCGCTCGACCGCCACAGCTGATCATGTACATGTTGACAGCTCTGGCTGCGTAGCCAGCTGGCGACTATCGCTTCGTGATCAACTGTGGTAATAGAACGCGCCGTGTTTGGCCGTGCGGCCTGCGGAGAGTTGGACTGGGATTACGACGCAAAAAAATATGCGTCTGCCCGAATAAGACTGGCCGTCCACTCGGTAGGCGTGCGTGTCAAGCGATCGTCGTGGAGGAATTTTCCGGTCTCGTAGATCGATTAGGAGGAATAATGGACGAAAAGTGAATAATATCCCAGTCAACTGTTTGCAGCGGTAGGAACGCTCGTCCGAAAAATGCCTTTGCGACAGTCGCTTCACACGTACGCTGACCGCGTGTGCGAAGTCTCATTGGGAGAAACTTTATACACGAATTAACATACATCCATAAATGGGCATGGGGATGTATAATCCCGTAAAATATGAAGAATACTGTAGGCATTAGTACGATATTATTTTCTCGGTGAGCTACTCAAGCCTAGTTTTGACAGCAGGTGGTCGCTGCGGCCATGCGAGGGACAACTGTTCCTTTTTCATCGCGCGTATTGGAAAGCCGCTCCAATTGTAATCGCCTCGTGGCAAACGTCCCACGTCGCTGGGTCGCGGCGACGAAATCCTATGTTTCACTGCATCGCTGCTTGAAAAGCTATTCTCAATGGTCGCTTACCATCGCTCCATCGCGGCCAAAATGGCAGCGATGGAGCGATTGCCAGCAAATGACACGTTTCGTCTAATGAACATTGACCCTTTCACATGACAAGATCAGCGTTTTCGAGTCGAAACGCGTTATTGATGAATACCAGCCAATAATTTCACTGATCGATTGAATTTCTTCTATCATCCGTGGGCCTATGCACTATGAACAGAATCGCTGCCGCTGCTACATCGCTGCAGCAGCGGGTGCAAAATCGCTGCGATGAAAAACAGCAACGATGCAGTCAAAACTATGTAGGCTTCAATGAAACTGCGCTATCGAATGTTTTTTGAGCCAATGATTGGTAAAATAGAGATCAGTACACGATGGAAGTGATCGTACCTACACCACATTCTATTTTTCAGCCAAGCTTGTATAACAGACATTTATGAATTAGACAAGTTGAATTCAACAGGAAAAAGCTCGGTATTACGAAACCTCGCAGCATCATGATGTTAGTGTTTGTAGAAATTCTGAGTCTACACAGGTGTTCGATCAGCTAGCGCGACGATAATCATCGATCCTCTGCCACATATCTCACATCGGGTGAGAAAGTTGATGATATTCAAAGACTATCAGTCCATTCAAATATTAGCAGTATTAATGTGGAGTTTAAGAAGCTGGAAGATTTAAAATATGTGGGTTCGTGCTTCATCATACATTTCTGTTCGTTGATTTGTCTGCAGAATACTATTCCTCTGTGGAACGAACGGAGGACAACTGTTATATGACGTCTGCAGGGTGATCCAATGAAGAAATGTGCGGAAGAATTTCCAAAAAACCCGAAAAAACGAAAAATTGAAAAAAGTTTATTTCTGAAACGTACAGAGCATAGTGTAGAATTCTACAAAATTCATTCATTCTACAAAATTCATTCTACAAAATTTTAAGCGAAAATTTTTTCGCTTTTTGGGTTTCGAAAAATTTCCGCACACCCCTTGTTCACGAGATTTTCACCTACTTTCTGGCCGTTTTTCGTCTTGCTTCCGTTCTTGCTTTTCTACGAGGGACCCGAAGTTTACGTTTTCTGGCGAAAAACGGGAAACTTTTGCGTCGTGAGCACCAATCCTTCGAAGGGTAATATTCCAGTTTTAGAATGAGCGGAAACCGTTTTAAGGAAGAGACGCCATAGAATCTAAAACGAAACCTTTTCACAATTATTTTACAGACCAATGCAGAACTGAGCCTATGTCAGCCGCTCTCTTCTTTTATTCAACCTCCTTCGTCTGCCATTCGCTTTCTCGCTGTCTCTAAAGGCCTTTGCATACTTTCGCCGCAAAAGTCGCGCCACAACGATGGGGAATAAAGGGCAGCCAAGAAGCTGCGTAGCCGCTCTCTAACCTTCATCGTGGCGGCGCGACTGTTGCCGCTCGACTATGCAGAAGCCTTAACCTTCGCGCCGCACCAACACGCGTAGAAGCCATGACAATTTCGCGTTTTCACAGCCTGTACGCAGCGTGAAGATAATCGGCTGAAGAGAAACGTTAGTCATTCCGTAGCCTCCTGCTCCCAGCACGATTATCGCCCTGCTACGAGCTACAGCAGCGGCTGTTCGCAACTACGGACCGGAATCCTAGTTGAGACATTATATACACTCTTCTCCCGAGATTGTTTACATCCGCATTTGCGAACAAACGTTGTTATCCCACACCGCGCGAACAAAATCGTACTGAGAGTTTCGGCACGACTGCATATCCCAAGTTCCAGCCCAATTGTTTTCGAGTTGCGTGTCGCAACTGTGCGAATGCAAACCAAACTCCGAAATGGAGTGAATGGTGCATATCGGAAAGAATTTCATATCCGCATTTGCAGATAACCGCTGCAGTGGCAAAATCGTGCTGGGACCACGAGATCCTGGCACAATTAATTTTGCTCTCAGCACGATTATCCTCAAGCTGCGTGCTCCGAAAGCGATTGCCTGTATCTGTGGATAAGAAATTCGGTAGGATGTCGAGGTTATGTCCAAATATGGAAATTTTCCTCGAAGACTAGATTTCAAGCATATTCATGTATTTCATTAACCGAATTTTGTTCGCATAATAACCATGCTTTGCTCGGAATAACAACCATGATATCTTGAAAAAAGCTTGCCCTCTGCTTCGGAGGCAAATTTAGTTTGTTCCCCGCATGCTCGTGAGGAGCTAGGGTAGAGAAAGTGTGGGGGAGAGGGAGACGTAGCATACGCGCGCGCACGTACGCGATCAACGGCAGTAAATTTCACTCCAAAATAGTGGGTAAATACTTCTCGTTTAAAAGGTTTTTTAGATTTGATTTTCTGCGGAAAAAAATAAAGATTAGGAAGAAAATCGATTTCACGAAAATCAATGGTTATGTGAAATTGCATTTGAGGAATTGCATTTCTTTTGTGCATTCAAGGAATGCATAAACGGAAAAATAGAAAATACCGAATCATCGACAAGAACGGAATTTTTTTTTCGTATAAAGGGCGCACGTATAGTTACTGGAGCAGGATTCGCACAAGTTTCTGGAACGATTCCAATTTTTCTATTTGGTAGTTCCGGCAACATCCGCAGGGCAAAAAGACCTGATCTCATATTCCCGATCTTCAGCGGCACCGCTTCAATATCGCAGTGTTGAAGAACGTTGCAATAGCGTCCAGCATTCATCCCGTACGTCCCATGTGAATGACGTCATTAAATAGCCGGCGAAGAAGGCAGTTGGGACGCCGCCACGGACAATCCATTCTACTTCACGCCCAATTTAAAACTTGCGAAATTGTGTTTTGGAAACATGTTTGCTTCTGTTTTGACCGTGTGTTCGCTGTCTTCTTGTGGAGTGATGTCAGTCTCGATCAGGCCGATCACTTTTTCATCTGAGAATCAATGGCGAACTCACCTCTCGCCATTAGCCGACCTGCTCCTGTTTTTTTTAAAGTTTTCCTTCGGCATCTCGGTCGTCGGGTCAATGCACTTTTCTTGCTGTGAGATCCTATATTTATCATCGCTTCCTGTGATCATATACTTCGTTGTTGTGTCAAGATGTCCTTATTTTGTCCTCTGACAAGAAAAACAATCAGATGAGACAGAAAGCTGAATAAGGTCAAGTCATAAGTACGTAAACGCAAAGCAAGTGCACAACAACAGGAGAACAGAAAACAGGGTGCGAAAATGCGCTGAGGACCCGTACCGTCTGTGCGTACGCTGCCATTGATGATATGCTCAGGAATCGCATACCGCTGATCCCCCATTAGTGGCTTTCAGAGTGACGTTGCTGCGAAACTCGCTGTCGCGGAGATTGTACAAAAAATGGAGAGTTCTACGCAGAACTACTTAGCTTTCTCCATCTTTTGCACAACCTCTGCGACAGCGAATTTCGCTGCGACGCCACTCTGAAAGCCCCTATTGAGAGTGGTTCTGGGTACAGCCGACTCCATGAGTGTCAAACATCCACGATTTAAGGCGGAGGTTGAAACTCTTGTGTTGGGGGGGGGAGGTCACAAGCCCCTCGAACACCATGGTCAACGCCGCTAGTGAGGGTAATATCCTACGTTTGTGGAGAGTAACAGAAGTCACATTCGAAAGTTGGGAATCACAGGCGATCCTCTGGCGAGCACCTCCCCGTGAAATATTATTAATATTCATATTACGAAAATCGAAAATGAACATCAATTTCGTATTCTTTACCATGACTAACCCCCGCAGAGAAATTCCAACAATTTTTCATCAATGCGGTAATCAATAAAATCGATAAGTTTTTTTTATCTGTAGTGGTTCATAGTGATAATTCGGAGGACAAAACCCTTCAATAAAAGGGAATAGAAATCATCTTGTGGCGTGGACCGGTGTGTTTGAGAGGTTTGTGGTGGCGGGGGGGGTGGTCTGAGCACAGTGTCACTCATAATAGACCGTGCTCGACACGGTGTATTCGTGAAGGCGTAAAAAGGTTTGCAATGCGTCAAAAGGCTCTAGTCGGAGTTGATCCGGGGGTTCCATGCACTTCAGTGAGCGTTTTTGACCTAGAGATCGTGGAAATTTCGGTCCAGAAACCAAAATTTGGAGAGGGGATCGCAAACATCTCCTAAGGTTTCATTAACCAAGGAGAGGGGATATATCTAAGGGACCGTATGCATACCTCTCCACCAGCGTCACCGTCTCCGTGAAGCCCACACATGATTGGTCAATAGTCGTAATTGGCCAGTCACAGAAGGGCTTCGAGGGAACGCTCAGGGAGTGGTAAGCATACGGCCCACGCTGAGGTCCTACGCAAGGAATCACTTTATCTGAGTTCAGGCGGCAAAGTCAGTTCGTGCACTGAGCCACAACTAAGGTTGTTGACCAAGGATTGGTTGTAAGACATGCGAATCCTTCCGTCCACCTATTCCCCTTCATTGTACCATCAAATAGTCTAAATAGAACGGAAGAATCAGGGCATGAGGAAGAAGTGGAATGGATGGAGAGGAAAAAAGAGATGAAAAAATTGCTATTCGCCTCTGGCTCCAGACGGCCTCTATCAACCAATTCAGACGAGGCTCTTCAGATAAAAACAGAATGGCGATGAGAAAGAGCTGAAAATAAAATAGGGCGTCGATGAGAGATGAGATATTACAAAAATGGACAAGGGTATGCGAGAGAAAATCGGAGAAAAAAATACTAATTGGGAAATAATTATGAATCGAGTTCAAAAAGGTGGCCCATTTCGATTCGCGCCTATTTCGCCTCTTTGGTTCGCTTACCGGCCGTTGTAAAACTATTAAAGGAAGTTGTGCAGAGCATTACAATTTGGTAATCGCTTCGGTCGAATGCTTTGCCGTGTGTCTTTGCGAGCCCGGAGTGTTTTGTTCCGTCAGAAACTCCAGCTTCGATGTCTCTCTACAGCACCAACGACGGTTCAAACTGGTAAGTTTGCAAGCCGGTGTTTATTCGGAATACTATCCTTATTATAACTTGTATTAGACGTGCAAAAGAGGAAAGATGACGACATGCTGGAAACCATCGACATTGAGGACCTTCCACGAGCACAGAAACGATTCGCTAAGCAATTTGAGAAGGTTAGATTAGTTTAATAGGTTTTCCCGAAAGTTTTTTTAATATCTATTCACAAGAGTAACGGGACACCTTGGCATGGTGTCATGCCAACTGGTCTGCAGAGTCGACCTAATCAAGTCAGCTATGGCTTTCAGAAGTAATTTGACATGGTCCCCTCGTAAAATTCAGTCTAGTGACTGTATGGGACTGCGGCAGTAGCTCGCCGATCACGATCGAAATCTCGCTGACAATTGGTGTTGCAAATGCCGCACGGCTCGCCGCAATGATTGCCTACCATTCATTTTCTCGATCAGATTGGTGGTTCCGTATTATTCGCACCTTACTGCTTGCTGCTATCTCCTCTACCGGTCGCTAAAGATGGGCCACTCCTGAATCCATGCGTAAGAGACTGAAGCAAAATGGTTTCATGCGCAGCAAGACAAGCTCCTATGTCTGCTCACGACATATAGAAGAAGCCGTGCGTCGTCGCTACCTTTTTTGCCCTATGAGAAGTTCTACAATGGCTGATAAGAATAAGATCGGGGTGGTGGTCGCTATATGTCCAAGCCGCGAAAAAGACTGGGAAGGAGCGAGGGGCCGTCATTGGAGGCTACACCGACTCCAGCCAATCACAGCCCTGCGCTCCCTCACTCCTTCTTTATTCGCGGCTTGAACACATTACGACCACCACCGCTGCCGAGATGTCGTACGTTCGTGCCGTGGCAGTGTGGAGGAAAGAAGATCACCTCCGTGCAAACCGACCTCAATCCCTCCGCGGAGAGGGTTCATGTCATGGGAGAGGTGCTGGCTGGCTGCAGCTATCCTGAGGATTCTTCTACAAATGGCCGGCGTCGAAAGGAATCCAGGACCCGCGAAGAAGAAGAAGTACCCATGTGCCACATGCGGCAGAGATGTCAATTGGTATGGAACCAGCGTCCAATGTTCTGGATGCCAAAGGTGGGTGCACTTCTCTTGTTCGGGTCTCAGTTCTGTGAGGCACCACGATTCTTCCTTTCGTACTATTGTGTGCTCCGCCTCCAGTAACTCAAATTCCTCATGTACCAACCGCCCCCTATCTATTGTACACATCAATCTAAACGGCCTTCGCACCAAGCTTTCTGAGTTATCTCCCTTTGCCCGTACTCATCACCCGGATGTTATCATGGTCCAGGAAACCAAACTCTCTCCCTCTGCTACCTCTAGACATCCAAACATCCCGGGCTATACTGCATATCATACTCTTAGTATCTCAAGGAGGCGGAGTCTCTACTTTTGTTCTCTCCTTTCTTCCCTCTCACATTATTCCAAACACTCCAGTGGATGGCACTCTCGAGTACATCCCCATCCATCTACCTCCTAAAACCCCACTTTCTCTTTTTAATATGTATATATATCCCTCCTACCTCTTGTCCTTCAACATACAATCCTATCCCCCTTCTCAAGCAGCTATATGACTGCTCTCTATCTCCCTCAATTGTCTTTGCGGTGACTTCAGTGCGCACACGTTCTGCTCGTCGCTTGATTCTGATGCTAGAGGAAGTGACGTCGAAGAATGGGCGGAGGAGTGCGATCTGGTTATCTTAAACGATGGCCAGCCCACTCGTCTCCCTGCCAACGGCCGATCATCTAGCCCAGACATCTCTCTCGTCTCTTCCAATCTCTCTAATGCTTGCTCTTGGTCGACATCCACAACTCTTTCCAGCGATCACATCCCTGCCTTTGTCGATATTGATCTCTCTAACTCTCTTGCTCCCTATTCAGGTGTTCGTCATCGTTCTTATCTTAATTTAGGCCTTGCAGACTGGAGCCTGTTCAGGGAGGTTGCGCTCCGCCAAGCGGCTGATTATTTGTGGAATGGCGATGTACACCAGAAGGAGCGCCACCTATCTGATGCTATCTTGAAGGCTATGAAAGCTGCGATCCCTGAAGGCCGCGTAAAGACCTTCTTTCCCAATGTCACCAGGGAAACATTGCAGAAGATAAGGACAAGGGACGCAGAGAGAGCCGCAGATCATCTTGACCCAGACATCGCTGCGCTGGATGATGAGATCAGGAAGGACCTTGACAGGCACAAGAAGGAAACTTGGGAAAAGTTAACTGAGAAGATGAACTTCAGAAATGATGCAGCAGCAACGAGGAAGGCCTTGAAAAGGATCTCCGGAAGGTTCACCTCCGCCAACAATTCCACGATTGAATTTGAAGGTGGAGTCTTCAAATCAGGGAAGGAGGCCGCATATGCTCTTGGGAAGCATTTCTTCATCACTAGAACCAAAAGAGAGAAACAGAACAGAATAACTGTACGGGAACTCTGTAAGTTGCCTCTCATGGATGTAGATGATGCAGTCACGCCTGCACAGGTCGAGAAGGTGTTAAAGGAGATGAGCAACTCGAAGGCAATAGGGCCAGACGGTTTGAGCCCTGCAGTCTTGAAGAGACTGCCCAGTGAACTACTGCCCCTTCTTGCTGACGTCATAAATACATCGTTTCGTACCTGTAATTAACCCAAAATTGGAAAGTGGCTCGTGTTATTCCACTGCCGAAGCCGGGAAAGTCACCATCCACGGCTAAAGGGTACCGGCCGATCAGTCTGCTCTCACCCATCGCCAAAATTGCCGAAAAACTGGTTGTGGAGGAGCTTACCGAGCATAACAGCCAACAGCAGCACCAACATGGTTTCCGTAAATTACATTCCACCACTACGGCCTTGTTGGAAATTGTGAGCTATGTGCTGGACGGCTTCAATGCCATCAAACCCCAATGTACTGTTGGTGTGGCCCTCGACTTAACAAAGGCATTTGACACTGTCAATCTAGGCATACTATCAGAGAGTCTGTTGAAGTCTACCATCAAGCCATGGCAGAAGCGGTGGATAACTGCCTTCACTAAAGGACCTCGGGCAAATGTGCTATTCCAGGGACATGTTTCCAATAGCATCCCCATCGCCGCTGGTGTCCCTCAAGGAGGAGTTTTATCGCCTGCACTTTTCAGTTTATATCTAGAACATCTGCCCGTTCCCCCTCAAGACATCAAGGTCGTTGCATACGCGGATGATATTACTATTCTGTGCCGAGATCGCGACATTAAGGTAGCCGCCAGTAAGATCAATGACTACTTGATCGAGTTGAAATGTTTCCTCGATCGCAAATTGTTCACAGTCTCTGCCTCCAAATCATCCGTCACCGTCTTTTTCACTGATAATGCAGAGCACAGTGCCCATCCCATGGTGAAGTGGGACGAAACTCAATTGCAGGCCACCCAATTCCCCAAACTACTTGGACTCGTGTTGGATTCCTTTGTTGAAGTTCCATAAGAACACTGAGCAGAAGCAAGCCACAGTGAAAACAAGACTCAACGTCCTGCGTGCTCTCGGTGAAACGTCTTGGGGTGCAATTAAGAAACGATCCTGACCATGGATAAGGCTATTGTGCAACCCGCCTTGGAGTATGCTGCGCCAGTCTGGCAGCACATCGTGTCGGACACCTCTTGGTCCAAGCTGCAGCTCTTCCAAATTTGTGCTTTGCGAATTGCAACAGGCTGTTCTAAAAGCTCTCCATTTGAGCACTTACACACCGAAGCTCGTATATTGCCAGTTAGAGACCACTGCCAACTCCAGGCGCAACAAATGTACATTAACATCGTGAAGCAGCCGAATCATCCATCGCGAAGAGTTCTAAACCCGTTGAGAGAGGGATGTATCAGAAAGCCTTTCGCTGATGCTTTGTCGAAAGTAGATGTGCAGAGATGGACCGAAGCGCAACAAGAACGCCTCCGTCTCTTGCGCGCGGAGCATACCCGATTCGTGAAGGAACACTTGAGCAGAGTTGCCATAAACTCCATCTTGGGAGTCGCACCTCCGAAGGTCAGCGAGACAGAGATGGAACTAGGCAGGCGTGTCAGGTGCACCCTTGCATCGTTACGCTGTGGACACTCCCCCATGCTTATGTCATATTTGCATAGGATTGACAACAGCAAACCTGACGAGTGTCCTGATTGCGGTAGTCAAGGGCATACTACTGCGCCCCTGTTCAGTTGCCCGAAGAGACCGACTACATTGACGACAATGGATCTTGGACGAACCCAGTGCTAGTGGCCGAGTTTCTGAACCTATGACAGAACCCCTCTTTGTGGCTGCAAAGAAGAAGAAGAAGACGACCACCACCCGCTCGTCTAGGTTTGGCGAAATGCTTAAATGTGGTAGCGATCAACTGCGACGGTCTGGGCGTTAGAGCGGGAGGTAACTCGTACGATCTCCGGCCGTGACTATTTTCTCGTTATTTTCATTGCGTGTGGCCATCGCGAATATCTTCATCTTAGAGAAAACAGGGGCCTCGCTCTGTTTCTGTCTCTATGAAATTCATTTTTTTGGGACGATTATAAATTGCCAACACCACAAAATTCTCGCGGTAAACGAAATTGATGATACCCAATTGGTAACGGGTAGGATATAAAAGAGATGGAGAGCGGTGTTTTCATTCACACACCGTCTTCCTCCGGAGGTAAACGGCTGAAGCTCCCAACTGGCTAGGAAGTAGTGAAACAGCCTCACCGGTGTAAAGATATCACAATATCGTGCATTGTTCCCTAAAAATGAAAAACTCGGGTAAGGAAAACTACTACGCTTTCGTGAGAATTTCGGAATAGTGCTAAGCAGACACCCACTTGGCGCTACGTGATTACGGACCCCGCACACAATCTCACGCCTAGTGGTATTTTGGGCACTGGGCGAGGTGGTAATGCTGTTTTCGTCGTTGCGAAGGATTTTAGGGTTATTCTTCCCAATCTGGGAAGAAGATTTCGTAATATAAGAAATGGATACACTCGAATTGACAAAAACATTCACGTTTATGTACTTTTTTTCTTTTTCCACTATTGTAAATTTATTGATGATTTCTCTACGAGCTGGGCGAATAGTAGCACACATCGTTAACAGTTTATGAAAATAAGCCAAATGAACGATGGATTACGTTTCCTACGTAAGAAAGCAAAGAACTGAATTGGGAAGTGTTTGGAGTGGTAAACGCACCCGCGAAAACGACTAGTATCGTTAGTATCTTAAAGAAAAAGAAAATAGACTCATGTTCGAATGCAATTATGTGCTGATCTATGTTATAAAGCACAGATAAATGAATGAAAATGAATCTCCTCTGGCTCAATAGTAAAATGCGCAGTTTCCCGCCCCGAGCTGCAGGTTCGAAAAAGTTATGAGCATTTTTCAAGCTTCGCGAAAAGGCAATGGCATTTTTTTCGGAAGTTTCGAAAAATTTTCTTGGAATTAGCTCAAAGGTTGTATGTAAAGGTAATCTAGGGTGGTGAACAAGAATCTGGGGTCCATTTGTCGAAGTTTCGAGGTTCACAGTAGGTTGCGGTAGGTAACATATCATTTAGGGGGCAAAAGCCACCTTAGTATTTTGAAAATCGACAAGCGGACGTTAAATTCGTATTCTCCACCCCGAATGACCCCCGTATTCAAATTTTGAGTAAAATCTGTGGATTTCACCAAACTACCGTGTTCCCACTGTAATCTACCGTAGTTTGCAAAAAATCGATAAACGGACTCCAGATCCGTGTTTAGAACTCCAAATACCTACAGAGGAACAATTTGAGCAATATCTACCGTAGCACTCCGAAAATCTCGAAAGTGGCGTTTTTCCCTCGAAATTTTCCCCGGTTGGGAAGCTTCGAACGAAATTAGCTGAAAACTTTGGAAAATCGACTAGATAACCACAGATTCGTGATCATCGCCCCAATAAATCCCTCTGGGTGAGTTTTAAGTCAAATCTGAAACATTTTTCTAAAACGCTTCCAGAGCCCTCTAATCGGTATAAATGCGCTGTCAGTGTGGACAAAGTATGAAAATGCGCCTTCACCCAAATTTTGCTCAGGGGGGTAGTTTTGGTCGCTGAACACTTTTATGAGGCCCGTTTCCGAATTTCTGAGAGAATAATGCCCTTTTTGGGGGGTACAAAAAGCACAAAAAACTACCTTTTTAGGCTTGTAACTTCTTGGAACCTGCAGCTCGGGGCGGGATACTTTGCAGTTTAACTATTGGGCCACTAGAAATACTACGATACTAGTCGTTTTGGCAGATGCGTTTACCACTTTAAACACCTCCCTTGTGAGTCTCAACAAAAAAAGATTTCGAAAAAAAGAACAAAAATAACCAGATTTTAGTATATGGATCCTACGCACCGTTCAGAAACCATAACTTAGTAAGAAAGAGGCAAAATAAAATGATGCAATAGTAGCAATAGAAAAAAGTATATAAATGTGAATGTTTTCGTCATTCGAGTCTCTCCAATTCTTATATTTTGAAATCTTCTTCCCAGATTAACAAGAATAACCTTCAAATCTTTCGCAACGACGAAAACTGCATTACCACCTCGCCCCTTGCCAAAAATACCACTAGGCGTGAGATTCTGTGCGGGGTCCGTAATCACGTCGCGCCAAGTGGGTGTCTGGTTAGCATTATTCAGAATTTTGTGCCGTTGGCAAATTATAAACTTGTCAGTTTTTGTGCTCTAAAGTATAGATTTGCGTATCTGCCGTCTTGCCAACTCGTCCAACGCGCTCAATTCATTGCACTGCTAAGCCACTCGAATCGTGATTCGATTCTGATTTTGATTGTGATTTTTTTATTTTAGTTGGTGGAGGTGCTCTTGCCCGAGATCTTCTTTAGAACTTTACAAGTTCACGCTCCATCACTCTCGAAATTTATCTTCTCCGTGAATTTCTCCCAACACTCCTTCTTGCACTTGTCCAGATCTCGCTTAATCTCGCTATCCAGCTCGTTAATGGTCGGATCCAGGTGATCTGCCACTCTCCTTGCATCCCTTGTCCTTCTCTAAGATTTCCGTGGTGACATTGGGAAAGAAGGTCTTAACTCGGCTCTCCGGAATGGCGGCTTTCATTGCCTTGCGAATCGCGTCCGTCAAGTGACGTTCTTTCTGGTTCTTTTTTGAAGCTTTGAGGGCTTGCACACCCATGTATCGGTTTCATCCACCTGTAGGCCCCTGCCCAAAATCGATTAACTCGTGCCTTTGGACGAGTTGCAGGCCGTAACCACCGTGAGGGTTAGCTGCGATGGTCGGGTGAGACAGCGCCTAGACAGCTCTGACCTACCCGATGATTTGGTGGTTTTCTGAGGCAGGCTACACATAGCTGTGTCGAAATGTTTACCTTAACGTCAAGATTATAGATCCTAAGAGAACACAATGGAATATGTCTGAGTAGGGAGTTGTTATCGTTTTTGGAGAAACCCAGTATGGGCTGACCCTCTTAAATGCTTGACTCGTACTTAATTTGAAACTCGTTTCAGCTCATTCGAGTTAGTGAGACTTTATTGAGACATCTGCTGCGCGATCAATATCTTGCCCTGTCTCATTACTTTTTTTTCTAGATGTGAAACCGTGAAAGGGCAGTGTTTTTCACATAAATCGTTTTCCTGTTTCTGACAAGACCATTGATTTGACTGTCCAAGATGAATAGATCGTTAGATAACATGGTGGATTTTCTTACCACGCCACAATCTGGCGCGAGTTTAGAGCACGACTGATTTTCACAATTGAGACATCAATACATGTCCTTTTTCTGTAATGGTTGCCACAGAGCTTGGAGAACATTCTGCAGATTCGAATGTTTAGCGTAGCATTCATTTCGATGTTCAGGCCAGGGCTGAGCAGGTCGTTGCGCCAATTTTCGGCTTAGCTACGACCCCCCCCGCTGATCAAAATTCTGAAAAAATGTGAGTTTTTTTGCGATCCCCTTCCCTACACGAAAATTGTTTTAGCTTTTTTTAAGTTCGAAATCTGGAAACATTTTAAACCTGTGCTAATAAACGACAACTATTACTACCTCATTTTGACTCACCATATGGTTTAGAGAAAATTCCCCTTTTTTCCTCAAGATTTTCACGATCCTCTGTTGCGCCTAGACGCAACCGTGCTCAACTTTGGTTCAAACCGCTCTCTATGTAGGCTGAAAGCAGTGGGGTTGTGGCCGATCACAGTGGGGCTGGGGGGGGGGTCTGGGAAACTTGCCTGAAATGAAAATTCGTAATTTTGGTAGCGGAGCGTAGGTGGGACTAGAAATGAACATTTCTATTGAAAGAGGGGTTCGTAAAGAAACGTATTTTTCCTGAAATTAAAAGCAGCTAGTCGAAGGAGATTCTAGCCCCGCCGAGTTTGGTCAAAACGCTCAGCTGGGCCTGCAGGCTGGCCAGCTTTTTCC
Organism: Aplectana chamaeleonis; assembly: GCA_029168955.1. Taxonomy (NCBI): domain Eukaryota; kingdom Metazoa; phylum Nematoda; class Chromadorea; order Rhabditida; family Cosmocercidae; genus Aplectana; species Aplectana chamaeleonis. The sequence goes on from JAPDOI010001321.1 coordinate 131,239, forward strand.
TTTTTATAGAGGTTGTCGCTGTCCAATGGTCGACTCTGACTATATGCGAGTCAGTTATTCGAAAAAAGTGTTTTGACGTTTTCCTATCAACTCTTTAAACTAGCTCTAGATGACTCAAAACAGCGTGCGAGTCATCCTTGCAATCTCCTGTCCTCCCGCGGCATGCAGCACATCGGCTGGTCTTCTTATTCTTCCTTGCAGCCACATCGAGGGTTTTGTCATAGGCGGAGAAACTGGGCGACCGGTAGTGGATTCGTCCATAGATCCATTGTGGTCAGCGTGGTAGGTCTCACCGGACAGTTAAATAGAAGTACTGTATCATGGCCGATAGTACCGCAGTCTGGACAAACATCAGATTTGCTGCTGCCAATCCTGCTGACGTAGGACATGAGCATTGTCGAGTGACCGCAGCGCAGCGATGCGAGTGTGCATCCCGACCTTCTTCCGAGTTGAGTCTCGGATTTGCAGACTGGGGGCGGTACTTCTCCTAGTATAGGATTCACCGCCGCCTTCTCAAGATGACACCGTACGAACTTGGTATGCTCCTCGCGCAGAAGATGGAGTCGTTCTTGCTGTGAGTCGTGCCATCTCTGCAAGTTGACTTTGCTTGGAGCATCCGCAAATGGCTGTCTTTTAGCTCTCTCTCTAACGGGATTAAGCACTCTCCATGACGGATGGTTTGGTTGTTTTATAATGTTGATACGGAATTGTTGAGCTTGCAGCTGACAGTGCTCCTTAACTGGAAGTAAAAGTGTTTCGGCATGCAGGTGCTCTACTGGGGAACTCCTGGCACAACCGGTGGCGATGCGAAGAGCGGCATTCTGTACTCGTTGCATCTTCGTCCAAGAGGAGTCTGAGACTATATGCTGCTAAACCGGTGCGGCGTACTCCAGTGCGGGCTGGAGGATCGCCTTATACGTAGTGAGTATAGTTTCCTTGCTGCTTCCCCATGAGGTACCGCCCAGGGCCCTGAGTACGTTGAGCTTGGCTTTGACGACAGCCTGCTTCTGCTCGTTTTTTTTATGAAACTTGAGCGACGGATCGAGCACAAGACCGAGCAGTTTTGGAAATCGCGCAGCAGGTAGACGGTCTCCATCCCACTTTACGTCCGTATGAGCGCTGTGCTCGGAAGGATCCGTAGTGAGAACGGATACTGACGACTTGGATGCAGAGATCTTTAGCATCTTCTCGTCGAAAAAGATCTTCAGTGCGATCAGGTACTCATTGATCTTATTGGCGGCCACCTGTATGTTTCGATCTCGACATATGATAGTAATGTCATCTGCATACGCGACAACCTTGATATCCTGGGGCGGCTCAGGCATATCCTCGAGGTACAGACTGAAGAGAGCTAAAGGACACCACCCTGCGGAACTCCAGCTGCTATAGGAATACTATTGGAGACATGGTTCTGAAACATAACTCTGGTTCATCTGCCCTTGATGAATGCCGATATCCAGCGTTTCTGCCACGGCGGTATTGATGATTCCAGTAAGTTGCTTGACAGAACTCTATGGTTTACTGTGGCAAATGCCTTTAAGAGATCTAAGGCAACAGCCACAGTTCTCTGTGGCTTCTCGGCATTGAACTCATCGATGGCAAAGCTTGTAATTTCCAGCAGAGCTGTCGTGGTGGAATGCAGCTTTCTGAATCCGTGCTGAAACACCTGGTTGTCATTAAGCTCTGCAAGGTCCTTTACGATCAGTTTTTCGGCTACTTCAGCAAAAGAGGACAGCAAACTAATGGGGCGATATCATTTGACTGAAGCTTGGGGCTTGCCAGGCTTGGGCAGCGGCGCGACGTTAGCTGTTTTCCAATTCTGCGGGATAGTGCACGACCTGAACGAGGTGTTTATTAAGTAAGTGAGAAGCGGAAGGATTTTAGTTGGTAATCTCTTCAAGACCGCAGGGCATATTCCGTCAGGACCAACCGCTTTGGAGTTCCGCATATCCTTTATAACCTCGACTTGCATCGTAGTGAACGCTTCGGCCGTGCTCATAAGCGGGAGGCGGCACAGCTCTCGTACAGTCACTCTATTCTGCGGACCACGCTTTGCACTGGTGATGAAAAAACTTCTTCCGAGCGCATAAGCGGCTTCCTTTCCTGATTTGAATACGCCGCTGTCGAATCCTATTGTGGAGACGGTGGCAGGCGAGCTCTTACCCGAGAGCTTCCGTAAAACCTTCCAGGTAGCTGCACAGTCCGTCTTGAAATCCAACTGTCCAGTGAACTTTTCCCTCCCTTCTCTCTTGTGCCTGTCTAGATCCTTTTTGATCTCATCGTCAAGTTGAGCAACGACGAGGTCCAGATGGTTGACCGCTCTCCTGGCATCTCTTGTCCTGATCTTATCGAGGATCTCCCTTGTGACATTTGGATAGAACGTCTTAACGCGGCCGACAGGAATAGCCGCTTTCATGGCTCTGCGGATCGGGTCAGATTAATGGCACTCTTTCTGGTGCACGTCGCCATTCCACGGGTAATTTGCCGACAGGCGAAGCGCAACTTCACTGAAAAGGCTCCAGCCTGCTCGGCCTAAATTAAGATAAGACTGTTGACGAACACCAGAATAGGGAGCGAGAGAATTGGAGAGATCGATATGGATGAAGACAGGGACGTGGTCACTTGACAGAGTTGTTGAGGTGGACCATGAGCAAGAGTTAGAGAGGTTGGACGAGACTAGAGATATATCTGGGCTGGAGGATCGGCCGTTGGTAGGGAGACGAGTAGGCTGATCATCGTTTAAGATGAACAGGTCGCACTCCTCTGCCCGTTCTTCGACGTCATTTCCTCTAGCATCAGACCCAAGAGAAGAGCAAAAAGTGTGAGCGTTGAAATCGCCCGCGAAAACAACCGTAGATGAGAGGGAGCAGTCGTGAAGCTGCTTAAGAAGTGAAGTGGGATTGTAAGATGAGGGGCATGAGGTATTGGGTGGATTATATATGTTGAAGAGAGAAATAGGTGTTCTGAGAGGGAGTTGGATTGGAAGATACTCGAGAGTACCATCCGTGGGGGTGTTGGGTATGAGGTGGGAGGGGAGAGAAGATAAAACAAAGCTTGAAACTCTTCCGCCAAAAGCTGACCTTGGAGCATGGAAGGCAGTAAAGCCCGAGATATCAGGATGATGACGGGTAGGGGATGGAAAGAGCTTGGTTTCCTGAACCATGATCACGTCTGGATGGTAAGTACGTGCGAAGGGAGAGAGAGATGAGAGAGCTTGGTACGAAGGCCGTTGAGATTGATATGTACAATGGAAAGGGGGCGATTGGAGTTGGAGGAACCAGAGTTAGAAGGTGAAGAGCATATAACACAACGAAAAGAAGAGTTATGATGCTTCACAGAACTGAGACCCGAACAAGAGAAGTGCACCCACCTTTGGCATCCAAAGCATTTGACGCTGGTCCCATTCCAAGTGACGTCTCCGTCGCATGTGGCACATAGGTACTTCTTCTTCTGAGCGGGTCCAGGATTCCTTTCCACGCCGGCCCTTAGTAGGAGAATCCGAAGGAGAGACGCGGCCGGCCAGCACCTCTCCCATGACAAAAACCCTCTTCGTGGAGGGGATGACGTCGGTTTTCACGGAGGCGATCTTCTTTCCTCCACACTGCCACGGCACGAACGTACGACATCTCGGCAGCTCATCGGCTGGTACTCTTTTGGATTAGAGGAAAAAGGGTTTCCCGTGCAGCTACAGTCTCATGTTGTCATGTCTCCGTTTCTGAACATGGGTTTCCCGCAGTCTATGGGCTGATGTTTCCCACGAAATACATCAAATCGGCTACCCATTCTGCGTCGTTTGTATATACGGTACATTTATTCATTCATTCATTTTGCACTCTAGGTGCGCCAAAACAACAGAAAAAAAACATTACAAATCATTTCAGGGAAGCTGATTGATGAAAAAAAACAACAACAACAAATAATTAACAATCTGCGATTGATCCGATCCGGTGTTTTCTGCCGAAGACAAAGAGGTCGCGCGCCCATACGTTGACAAGCGGAGACGCAGACAGCTCGGCAGGGTTGAGCGAGGCGTTGTGACCGGTGACCAAAGTTTTACGACCCCCCTGGTCACCAAAATCTTTACGAGACCCCTCCCCCCACTTGGAATGAAAAAAAATTACATGACCAATATTTTTACGAACCCCCCCCCTCGGATGGAGAAATGGTCCCGATGCAGCTCCTCCTCAACCTACCTTTCCGTGTGGTTTGAAGATAAACCCCAATTTTTCCAAAAGTTTTACGACCTCCCGAACTTTCTTTTTTTTTCGAAAAAAAAAATTCCCAGATTTTTAAGACCTTCGGTTGCGACCGGTCGTACGCCTGCCCCACCCTGCAGCTCGGGAACGCACAGATCGGACTAACATTTCTGCGTAGACTTTTTTGAACAGGTTTTACTTAAATAGTTCTTCTTTTTTTTTTGAAGGAAGGGCCATTATCGAACTACTCAATTTTTGCTTTCCCTTGATTGACGTTTGAGCTCTTAATCTGTAAGCTGAATAGCCTGCGTAGAAAGATATGTATTGGCTCCCAGATACCAAATCATTCCGGTGCTCTATGATAGAGCACCAGATCGGTGCGGTTATCGCAGTCCCAGACCAGGGATGCCACATTTGCGCCTCATATTCTGTTGGTTTAGACCGTGTTTGCTCTTGTGCGGCTTGATCGTTTATTGGATGGGCGGGGACATTAAGCAAATATTACTCACGGAAGAAATCTCAAAAAAGCCTACAGGAGATGGCAGTTTGTCCGTTTTTTATAAATGCTTTGTGCATACTGAGTGACTCACACCCTTTCTTCTTCTGTGTTGCAACATGAGGACACTCGGCGAAGTGTCATTCATCAAACAGGTTTTCTACGATTTTTTTCACATCTATCGGATGTTCTTGCTTAACCGTTGCGTTGGATCTCGGCTGGGCTACGACCCCGTTTTATGACCAAAAATCAAATAACAAGCCTCCTCTAGAAATTCTGAGTTTTGACCTAGAAACTTTGAGATCACATTCCCAAATTGTCATTCTAATCCAGAGTAGTGATTAAATCCAATTCTCTGCGGTTCATCAGGACCTATTTCAATTGTCTTTACTTTCAAAAATTACACTAACAAGGGAAGTATAAGAAGTGTAGGTCTGAACGGTAGAAATCTAATGTCATGTGGGAATGTTCACGCATTACATGGTGAAATAGTGTTGGGTACCTGCCGCGAAAGATAGATCTGAAGGAGTTATAAGCTCCGAAAGTTTGCTAGCCATCGACCTCCTCGTAGTCTATGAATTGTTAAGCAGTCGAGCCAAGAGCTACGACGGCGCAAAAGGAGGAAGAGTGAGTGGTGGGCATGTGACCAGGGTTCGAATCTCCCCCAGAGCTGCTTTTTTGCAAATTCACGGAACTTTCATATTTTGATCAAAAATTATATCACAAATGTCATCTTATCCTTTTGCTGCGCGATGCAGCCATATCGACAGTGAAATAGATTCGGGTGCAAAGGATTCAAAGTTTTGTTTCCCATCAAAGATTTCCCAATGTTTTGGGGAACTTATGTGATTGGGAAGTATTACCCCACATATTTTGAACATATCTACGAGAACCAGTAAGTTACAGAAGACGGTGCGCTTGGTGCAGTCGGCTTCTGCGACCACCCGTAGTCTGGCCGTCATGCCCCTCATTTTCCCATCAGGCAAGGTAGGAGAAATGATTTGTCCAATTATCAGAGCCGGGTGATCGCTTCCCATTGAAGGGTGTTTTCAAGACAAAGAAACTTTACGTCGTCAGCGGAACATCCCATATCATGACGACGTTAACAACACTTGCATTTTTCGAGAATGTTTTCATCCAGCAAATGCCGGAGAATTGTGTTCTCTTTCTCGACTCTAGGAGTGATTCTTCCAATCAAAGCGCGATACAGTCTCTTATGCCGGCGGGGAAAAACTTGCAGATTTTGACGAAACCGCCTGGCGTAACAAGCTTGGTTCAGCTGGCAGACATCGGGTTTTGCAGCTATTCGGAAGCACCACTTAAGCGATTTCACTCTACTATTGCTCTTCAAAATTTAGTATTTTTAGCTCGTTTGAAATAATATATGGTTTTCGGTGTAGACGATGCCTTTAAGGCCGGCTACGTTCTTATCCGTCCGCGTCCTTTCGAAACTCCAACTGATCTCGAATTCCCAGTCGCGCTCGGCTCCTGTGAAGAGATGGGTTGCCAGGTGTCGATCGCGTTCATTAGCTGTTCCTATTGCGGAATTTGCTTATGTAAGCTGCATTATTTGCCTATTTACCATTGGTGAAAGAAATGGTTATGTATTTTGCGTCCCTTAAAGTGATAAGGTTGTTCAAAATATGTGGTGTTAATTCTTCCAAATCATATAAGTTCTCCAAAACAATGCAAATCCTTGATGGGTAGCAAAACCTTAAATCCTTTGTGCCCGAGTCTATTTCACTGTCGATATGGCTATATCGCGCAGCAAAAGGATAAGATGATATTTGTGATATAATTTTTGATCAGAGTATGAAAGCTCCCTGAAGTTGCAAAAAAGCAGCCCTGGGGGAGATTCGAACCCGGGTCACTTGCCCATCACTGGCCCTTCCTCCCTTTACGCCGTCGATGCTGTTGACTAGACCGCTTGACAAATCATAGACTAGGAGGAGGTCGATGGCTGGCAAACTTTCGGTGCTTATGACTCTCAGATCTATCTTTCGCGGCGCGTACCCAACACTATTTTACCATGTAATGCGTGAACATTCCCACATGACATTAGATTTCTACCGTTCAGACCTACGCTTCTTATGCTTCCCTTGTAAGTGAAAGCTTTTCATAACTGATAGAATAGTGCGGTTCTATACTGGAATCAAGCTGTAGCTCCCAATTATTCGGAAGTTGTTCTGCATATTCAAATAATTGTTAATTGCAACTTTATGGATGGATGAAATATCCAGTGGACATCAATTCTGGGAACTTTTACTCAGGGTTATACTCGAAACAAGAGTAAATCATATGGCTCTCATGATCTAGAGAAAAAAGAGAATTTAGTAGTTTTTTTGGGATTATTTGTATACCATAGTTAACATAGTATCTATATAACGAGGAAATTGAGAACCGCGGGGTGGAAAAAATATTGTATAACTTTAAAACCTGTCGCTGGAATCATTTATCATTCAATTCATCGAAAATTTACCGTCGAACAGAGTCAAGCGGTTCACGTTCTCTGGAACAAGGGAGGAAACGCATTTTATTGTGCTTATCTAGCTCAAATTCAGGTCCGCAATTGCGTCTCGACACGCTTTGCGGCCGTGCGCATTCGAATCGGAAGAGTTTCCAGCGCCGCAGCTGCCGATCTGTTGACACTAGGTGGGTTTCAGAAACTGGAAACTAAGCAAAATAGAAGAAACTGTATAAAAAAGCCATATCGAGCCGGCTTTGGCGCTGGAAACTAGACTGACTCGAGCGCGTGCGGCCGCAAAGCGTGTCGAGACGCAATTGCGGACCGGAATTTGACCCAGATAAGCACAGTATCAGAAACTAGGTAAATTTGGGGTAGCACTCAATGAAGACAAATGGTTAAAAATGAATGATTTCCGAGGCTTCTCATTGGGGTAGAGAACGTAGTCAGTTCTGCATTCAGTCCTCATAAAACTGTGGATTTCTTCGGAAATATTAGGGACCGGAAAGTTATGTCTTTTCTGCGCATGTCAATGCATGATTGTCATTTATCAGCTCATCGTTTAGTTCAGAGGCGTGCCAAAGATACTGTGGGGTTTTAGTGACTTTTTTACTTATAGACGATAGAATAACATTTTTTTTGCAATTGTGGGCAAAATGGCCAGCCAATTACCAGGAGAGGTACATAGCCGACATTGCATGCTGTATGATTTTTGCAAGGGAAGTAACGCAACAGTTGCTAACAAAAATTATTTATGATGTGTATCAAAATGCATTGGACTTTCGTAAATGCCAAAGGTGGTTTTCCAAGTTCAAGTCGGGCAATTTTGATCCTTCCGACTAGCATCGATCGGGAAGATCATCAACGTGAGACAACTACGTGTTAAGTGCGGAAGGAAATCCGTGTCAGACGATCGAGGAATTGTCAAATAGTCATAGCCAGTATACTTGTTCCGATTCGAATAATCGGATGAGTATCCGACTGTTTCAGTCGGATAAAAAAGTCGACATTTTATTCGAAAAGTCGGATATTCGAAAAAGTGCTATATCCGACTACAGTCGAAAAGTCGAATATTCGAAAAAGTGCGATATCCGACTACAGTCGAAGAGTCGAATATTTGAAAAAATGCGATATCCGACTACAGTCGAAGAGTCGAATATTTGAAAAAATGCGATATCCGACTACAGTCGAAAAGTCGAATATTCGAAAAAGTCCGATATCCGACTACCGTCGAAAAGTCGAATATTCGAAAAAGTGCGATATCCGACTACAGTCGAATATTCGAAAGGGTGATATCCGACTACAGTCGAAACGTCGGATATTCGAATAGTTCAAAATCCGAATACTGTCGCAAAGTCGGATCTTACAACCTCACTACAAAAAAACTGCTTGTCAATCACACTCCTCGAAAATAATTACGCTCATCCGGTAATCTGTATTTGATTTTAGTTATTATTTAAACACAATTTTTATTTATATTTGCTTTTGGAAGAAACTTTGTTGGTGTAGGTCAGATGGGAGCGTTTTTTTAAGAAACCTTATTGATGTTGCTGACAGATTTCTGCTATTTGTTGGACGACTACGGTGCGTGTCCAAACTATAGAGGCACCATACATATTTTCGTGCGACCGATGGATCGTTGTGGGCACCCTTCTGTGCGTCTGTCAAGTTTTCCTTTCGTATTCAACAGCTCAAAACTCTGCCCGTGGGTAGCAAAGTGCCTTCAAGGGAGCGGCCTGTTACGCTCTCTAATTCCGTAGTGCAGGAATTTTCGGGTCCTCGCGACGCTCGCTAAAGCCCGCATATACTGCATCAAAGGTGTAAGGGTGCAAGCTCTAAGCATACTCCACGCAAAAACAAAGGCGAAATTCTCTATTTTGATCTCGCTGTCGCTAAGCCCGGGAATTCTCGCCTTAATTGTTGCGCGAATTTATGGGCTAGTGTAGGGCAGGCTTGCGACAGGTCGCAACGGGGGAGGTCGTAAAAATTCCGGTAATTTTTGAACAAAAATGAACATTTGAGGGGGGGAGTGGCCTCGTAAAATTTTCGGAAAAATGGCGTTCAGCTTCCAACCACTTGGAAAGGTAGAATGAAGTAAGAGTAGTAAGTCGCGTAGTTAGTAAGTGGTAAGTAAATTCTTTTTTTTTCAATTTTATCCATGAAAAATAACCGTTGTGTCTGTAACCCCGGGTTGTATCTGTGGCTCAACGCCGGTCCCAACGAGGATTGGCTTAAAAAAGGAATAATTCTGCGAAGGTAGCGAGTTATGTGGACTTCAAGATGTCAAATTAAAAAGATTTAGTACTAATTATAGGGGCCACGATTTTGTTCGTGAAATTTTTTTCATCCCAAGAAGGGGGGGGGGGTTGTAAAAATTTTGGTCCACAGAGGGGTCGTAAAATTGTGTTCACCGGCCGCAACGGCCTGCTCAACCATGTTATGGGATTAGCGACAGCCTGTGTTGAACAGCGATCTTATCTCGCGTTGGCTATGCTGAACGCATGGATGCCGTTCGTAGTGCTGGTCCAGTCCTCTCGCGAATCGATTACTCGATACTCTGTGGCTGATCGTGGAGGGTGACCCCGAACCGCTTTCTGGAAGACCGTGCCAACGATACATTTGACCGCGGGGACGCTGCAGGCCGTGGGAAGAAACGGCAGTGCGGTCGATCGCAGCGGAGATCGCCCTATAGTACTGATCAGGACAGGGTGGATCGATCAAGGCGAGAATCTTCCACCCTTTTTCCCGCATTCTCGGCAAGAATTTCCGTAGTTCTTGAAGGTGACGTAGCTAAAATTCCACCAACTGGGGCTAATATGTCTGTAGTTTATGTAAATTCTCGCGATAAAATTAGACGAGATACCTCCAAAGCCCCGGGAATCTAATGTACTCGTGTGAGGCATTTCGCAACCCGTCGGCAGAGAGCAGATTCTCCCAGGAAGAATTATTTCTAGCAACTTTTTTGAAACTTCTATGTTTTTACGTTTTTCCCAAATTGTAGAGGCTCTTTTCTTCACGGTAGTAGAACTCTGAATATGTGACATTTCATAGCAAATCAAAATGTGATAGGCTCTCTACCGCAATAATCAACTTCAAAAACAAGGTTAGGTATAGAATCAACCTAATTTCTTTACAAGAAAATCGGACAGCTCTGACTGATCGGCGAACGTAAGGTGCGTCCGAATGAGATTGGCGGCCCATGCGGCCGACGTGCTTGGCAGGCGGCCGTCGCGTTTGCCGCTCTCGGACGAGCATGCGAAAAGTCCCCACCGCCATCGACTACGAACGGGGCCGGCACCGGCTGGCAGCAAGCACTGCGCCGATCAATCTGCGCTGCAGACGGTGGTAGAGGACGGCCGTCGCTTGAAATCAACACTCGTCCGAGGGCGGCACATGCGAAGGCCGCCTGCCAAGCACGCCGGCCGCGTGGGCCGCCATTTCCATTTGGGCTTACTTTATTCATTGCGAAGTGCCTTTTTCACATCTAAATGGAAGAATATAGCACGCTAGCAGCATATAGCTACGAAACTCCCCAGATATAAGCTCTTACCACGAAACCTGTGGCAAATACTATAAGGCACGCCTAAACATCCGCCAAGCAGCCATACTCAGGCATGTGAGCGGTTATTCCGCGGGGAATGTCGGTTTGCCCCTCCTGGTCATCCAGCGTATAACGGATACTGTTCCTCCGTACAACCGCACAGACTCATGGGCGGTTACTCGGCGGGGAACGTCGGTTGATCGACTGGGGCATCTGCTGGACAACCGATCTTCCACCGCCAATCAACCGATATCACACCGTGGTACAACCGAACCAGATTTCCGGTCACGCGCTTTCCAATACATCATGGGTATTCCCGGGTCCGCAGAGGGGACCCCGGGAAATCCTATTGGCGTCCCCACAAAGAGGTGATCCCACGGTCTACGGTGGGGTGCACCCTACTGCGGACTATGGGGAGATGGCCCTACAGTTGGGTACCACCCCCCCCCCCCGAGCCGGGGGGGCCCCCTCCCCTCGGCGACAAAAATTATCCTCCCGTATCCGGTGGGTCTTACGGAAAGGTGACTGGAGGTCTCCTTCCAGGTCCAGCTCCAAAGAGCTGACTGAGGCTCACGGTGAGATGAGGAGCCTTTTATACCCCTATCAATGTTAATACTTTTGTCTAAACATGTTGATGCCGGCGCACCCATCTTTTTTTGGTCCGAGTTGCGGAACGTGTCACATATTTGACGGTAGAGCACGTCCCCGCCGTTGCACCGTCAACCACTTTTCCACCGCTAAATAACCGTCTCCGTGAATTGAATTTCTCTCTATCTACGGTACAACCGACAATTCGACTCCTCCCCATTTTGGCTCCCGCCGTCGCACCGACAAGCCTTTTTACCCCGCTGAACAACCGTCAGAGTGTCTGAGTATCGGTCTGATTTTGGTTTGAAAAGTGATGCTTTAATCTGTCAGAACGCCCGCGAGTGGATCAGTGAGAAATCGACGTGTTTTTATGTGAAAAAAAAACAGTTACTTGCACTTCAATTATTTTCATAGTCAGTTAAAAAAGTCGACTTTTTATTCGAAAAGTCGAATATTCGAAAAAGGGCGATATCCGACTACAGTCGAAAAGTCGAATATTCGAAAAAGTGCGATATCCGACTATGGTCGAAAAGTCGAATATTCGAAAAAGTACGATATCCGACTATAGTCGAAAAGTCGAATATTCGAAAAAGTGCGATATCCGACTATAGTCGAAAAGTCGAATATTCGAAAAAGTACGATATCCGACTATAGTCGAAAAGTCGGATATTCGAAATGAATTTCATTTGGAACAAGTATACAAGCCAGCCTTGGCGCCTATCCAACAACATTTGAAGCAGATTGGAAAAAAGGGCAGAGTAGGTGTTTGGGTTCAACGCGAAAATTCAAGACCCCACTGCGCTAGGCGAATCCTAGAAAATGTTTATGAATTGGGGTGGGAGGTGCTGCCTCATCCACCATATTCGCCCAATGTTGCGCCATCGTATTTCCACTTATTTCGGGCGCTTCAACACGTTTTAAGTGGCAAAACATTTGCAAATTGGGATGATATCCAAAATGCCATCTCTAGATGTTTTGCCCAAAAAAAAACTATTTAATGTTTATCTATCAGGGGTTGAAAATTCACCCAGTGGATGCCATAAGGTCTTTAACAATGATAGGGATTTCATCACTGATGACAAACAAAGATTCGTAGAAAATAAAAGCGTTTGTATTTAGCGTAAGAAAACGACATTACTTTCCGGTCCCCCGAATATTTGGCGTTGTTGCTTTGCCGAGCCTGATGTTGATTACAAAACCGAAATGCACAAAATGTGTTGAGACTACTTTTTTTTTGAAAACATCCGGCCTCGAAATTGACGAGAATTTATATCTGGAAGTTTTTGAAGTTTTTCAAACATTGGGTCTTCGGGTGAAGGGACGTACAGTCGGCACGGATCGCTCTAAGGCTTTTGGTTCCCTCTTGCCGACTTAGTTCGCGTTGGTGCAAACTCGGTGTGTCATACTCTATTCCAATCGAGTTAGCCAACAACGAATGCGAAGAAGCAGTGCTTTCTCTGCGTCTTTGACGACAGCTCAACGCAGGCAGAAAAAAACTGAATACTTCTGTTTTTGGATTACGATAAGGGAGATGCTGCATCGCTTGAGTGATTTGCGTGAGCTGCGCGCGCAACAGACGCCGAGGGAGCTCTATTTCTTTGGACTCTTCGTTGGCTGACTCTACCGGGACGGAGTATAACATACCGAGTTTGTGCCAACGCGAACTACGCCGGCCATAAGGAACTAAGGGTCTAGTGCGATCCGTGCCAACTTCAGCTTCGTCGACGGCATGCTTGAACCCACCCTCGAACGGCTTCATCTACCAACCACTAACTAGAAACTGACCCCAGCGCAAAATGGAGTTTAAAAATGTGATCTGTTGAATTTCACGGGGAGATGAAAAGAAACCATTTCAAGTCCACTAAATTTCCTTAATGCACCTGGGTAGATCAAAAACTAAAAAAAAACTTTTTTTGAATTTTCTAGTTCGAGCACTTTCAGCCCAAACTTTGTCCAGAGGGTAAATTGGGACGCTGAACACGAAGTTGAGGTCCACTTTCAGTTTTTCGGAAGATTGTAGTAGGTTGCCGTAGAGAAATGATACTTTTTTTTTACTGTAACTTGCAGTAATCTTCTGAAAATCTAAAAGTCGACCTTATATTCGTGTTCAGCACCCCAAATAACCTACTGTTACAAGGTTTGAACTGAAAATGTTCAAATTTCCGAAGTCCAAAAATATAAACCTCTTTTTGCAATTTTTGGTATACACAAGTGCATTAAGGAAATTTTCCGAACTTCTGATTGTTTCTTTTTTACTGTCCCCACGATTCTCAACAGACCATTTTTCAAAACTGCAGTTTGTGCTGGGATTAGTTCCTAGTGAGTCACTAGTTACTTCAGTCATTACTTACACCATTCAAAATAAGCATATTTATTTTAGGTGAATCAAGAGCGAGTGAGGGAAATATTTGCGAAGAATTACAAGAATCACATCGCAATGGGAGTGCTGATATCACTTGTCGTCGGCATCTACTACTACACGATCTACGCGGTTAAGCAGGAGACGTTTTTAGAAGAAATCGATGAAGAGATGGCTTCAGAACGGCCGGCCACTCACGGTCATCTGCGACCTGCACAGAAATAGATTCTAAGAACTCAGTTGTGCCGGTGTGTAAGAATGACCTCTCTCGTCTGATATCTTATCATATTAGTGCGTGTGCCAAGTTTCGAGGTCCGCTGTTTGTCTGATCTGCAGATTTTTTTGTTTGATTGGCAGATTTTCCCATATTGACGGCTGTTCTTGAGCACTCCATAGGAATTTCTAGGTTTTCGCGACGTTGCGTTTGTTTGTTATCGGCGTTGTTACGTTTTTATTGTCCTCGCATAGATAAATTATAAGTATTCTAGGTGAAGGCTTTGTGACATCATGAGTAACGAGGAGAAGCCGCCGTTGCCACAGGAATCTGAAAACGGATCTGCACCAAACCCAAGCTTGGATAATTCTGCTTCTAAAGTCACAAACCAATCAGATGGGAAAGAAATTCACTCAAGTAGAGGTTCTGCCATGCCTCAGAAGGTGAGCATAGTTTTTTTTTCGCATGCGAACCTTGCATTTCCTTTATTTGCTTTTGTTTAAATCGATTTTTTACTTTATTTTTGAACGTTTTCCTTGAATGGCGCTGGGGGAACGACCTACTGTCCTTATCGGACATAAAGTTCCGCTCCTCAGTTGTTCACAACCGCTGTTGCTGCAAGCAACGCGAGAGTAATCGGGCTGTAACAAAGATTTGTCGTGCCGGGACCACGCGGTCCCAGCGCGATTATCATAATATCGCGTGCTGCGTAAGAGCGGTTGTCTACCATTGCGGACCGAAATTTTTTTCCTATTAGGATACCTCGCTATCGTCGTTCTCTAGACTGCAGGTAGCCACGTCGAAGCCGGGGCTGCGAGCCTCAAGCGTGTGGGGTGGCGCCGTCGTGGAAAAACAACCGCAATGGCGCAGCGTTCCATTTCCCCATAGCCAGCACTCCTTACTCATCTTTCTTTTTCTTTTCTTCCCTTTCCATCCTTTTCCTCATCTTATCATATGTTATATTTGTATTAAAAACAGGAGTCCCAAAATTTTGCCGCTTCTGCGCTTTTTTGAAATTAAAGCCATCCAGCACTGAAGATAAACACAAATAAGCTGCGAAATACGCAAAATTCAAACTCGCGCAGTTATTAGAGAGTTACCGGGCAATTAAGAAGATGAGGAAAGAGGATGGTAAGGAAAGAAAGGAAAACAACGAAAAGGACCGAGTGCTCCCTTGGGGAAAATGAAACGCTGTGCCTTATCGGTCGTTTTTCCATGATTTCGCCATCCCACTCGCTCGAAACGTGCAACCACGGATTCGACGCGGCTACCCGCCATCTGGAGAACGACTATACATATTACGTTTGAAGGCAGCTAGCCTTTGTTTGCGTTATTGCTTGAATTTCATTTGTTTCCCGTTGCGTAGAGTGCTGACATCCAAATTTAAAGCCTATTATTTGTCGATTATTCATTATCGATAGTTGTCTTCGTCGTAAACGTGTCAATTTTTAGTTGTTAGAAAAATCATGCACCAAGCAGAGTAGGTATCAGCGAATTTTCTCCTCTATCTAGTGGAGTTCATCTCTACTCGCAGAATTAACCTGTCTCGAATTTTATTACAAGACGTAGAGGATGTTCCGGACCGCGAAAGTTTTCAAATGCATGTGCTTCTCTTTTTTCTATCCATCAGGGCTGATTGAACGAATTAAACGTTTGGACCCTATGCCTAAATTATACCGCCGAACCAGGGTTGGGCAGGGTTGCGACTTTGCACAACGGGGGTCGTAAAAAATTGGGAAAGTTCAAGAGAAAATTGAAAGATTGGGGGGGTCGTAAAATTCTCGGAGTAAAAGTAATCTTGTTCGAAATAATCAGGTGCGTGGAAGAAGTATGCATTTCAAACTTCTTTATTAGTCATTCAAATAAGGCTAAAAAGGTTTTTAATCTAGGGGGATTGTGAAATTTTTGGAAATTTTCAGAAAATTGTGGTCTATGAGGGTAGGGGGTTGTAGCTCTGCCGAAAATTGACGCAACGGCCTGCTCAACCCTGCGCCGAACCTGTTTCGCGTATTTTTTTCAATCGGCCGAATTTCGCATTTTTGGGGAAATTTTCAGAAATGTCAATTTCTTTCTAGTCTTCATTATACAACGAATTTAGGGCGCCAAACTCCGCAGCTAAGTGTTGTGGACAATGTCTCATCTAATGGTGATTGTTTTGCCAGTTACCGACCATTTGTTTCAAAAATCTAAAAACTCAAAAATAGAATTTTCGAAAAAATAGTAGATAATTCACAAAATAAGTATTATAAGGCCCGTAAAGCTCCGTGAAGTCTGATGCTATCGCAAAAGGGGGAGGGGCAATGTGGTATCGCATTTGCCCACGTCAATTTATCTGCGCTGCAACGATTCCAAGGTTTACGCGCGCATCCTCTTCCGTCCAAAATGGGGAGAGACGTTGCGGCGCTGAAAAATAGACTTGGCCAAGTGCGATGGCCCCGCCCATTTTTCATGGTGATTCCGCGGCCACGCCCATTTTTTATTGGGATTCCTCAAAATGTGAAATTCGTCTGATTGAAATCATTCCGCGAGCTCCTTTTGGCACCCCATTGGTAGCTCTTCTTAACTTAGCTTTTGGCACCCCCCCCCTCCCTCCCCCAACTTTTCACATTGCTTCTTTTGTGGTGGGGAGATCTAAGCTCAATAAGGAATGTTCGA
This sequence comes from Aplectana chamaeleonis, assembly GCA_029168955.1. NCBI lineage: Eukaryota > Metazoa > Nematoda > Chromadorea > Rhabditida > Cosmocercidae > Aplectana > Aplectana chamaeleonis. The sequence goes on from JAPDOI010001321.1 coordinate 147,752, forward strand.
AAATCGGTTTTCTCGCCAACCATGCCTGAATTTTCGAACCTGTGTTCTGTGTCTTTAAAAGTCTTCAATAACTAGCGTTGACCTTATGTTCAAAAGGCTCACATTTTCAACGTTTGGTTCATAACAGAAATTTAGTGTGAGTCCACCCAAGTTTGCGTACGAAACCGAAAAGCGTTTGACTTATATCAAAAGCGCCAATCAAGCGCTTTTTCTGCTGTTGTTGGCGAGTTGCTTGACAGAACTCCATGGTTTACTGTGTCGAATGCCTTGGTGAGATCTAAGGCAACAGCCACAGTTCTCTGTAGCTTCTGGGCATTGAACCCATCGATGGCAAAGCTTGTAATTTCCAGCAGAGCTGTCGTGGTGGAATGCAGCTTTCTGAATCTATGCTGAATCACTTGCTTCTCATTGTGCTCCGCCAAGTCTTTACGATCAGTTTTTCGGCTACCTTCGCGAACGTGGACAGCAAGCTAATAGGTCTGTATCCCTTGACTGAAGCCTGAAGTTTTCCCGGCTTGGGCAGCGGCACAACGTTAGCTGTCTTCCAGTTCTGTGGGATGGTGCACGATCTGAACGAGGTATTGATCAAATCAGTGAGAAGCGGAAGGATTTCATTCGGTATCTTTTTCAAGACAGCAGGACATATCCCGCCTGGACCGACCGCTTTTGAATTCCGCGTATCTTTTATAGCTTTCTCAACTTGCGTCGTAGTGAACGCTTCGGCCGTGCTCATAAGCGGGAGGCGGCACAGCTCTCGTACAGTCACTCTATTCTGCGGACCACGCTTTGCATTGGTGATGAAAAAACTTCTCCCGAGCGCATAAGCGGCTTCTTTTCCTAATTTGAATACACCGTTTTCTAATTCGATTGTGGAGACGGTAGCAGGCAAGCTCTTACCCGAGAGCTTCCGTAATACCTTCCAAGTAGCTGCACTGTCCGTCTTGAAGTCCAACTGCCCAGCGAACTTTTCCCACTCCTCTTTCTTGTGCCTGTCTAGATTCTTTTTGATCTCATCGTCAAGTTCAACAACGACGGGGTCCAGATGGTTGACCGCTCTCCTGGCATCTCTTGTCCTGATCTTATCGAGGATCTCCCTTGTGACATTTGGATAGAACGTCTTAACGCGGCCGACAGGAATAGCCGCTTTCATGGCTCTGCGGATCGCGTCAGATAAATGGCATTCTTTCTGGTGCACGTCGCCATTCCACGGGTAATTTGCCGACAGGCGAAGCGCAACTTCACTGAACAGGCTCCAGTCTGCTCGGCCTAAATTAAGATAAGAACGTTGACGACCACCAGAATAGGGAGCGAGAGAGTTGGAGAGATCGATATGGATAAAGACGGGGACATGGTCACTTGGCAAAGTGGTTGTGGTGGACCATGAGCAAGAGTTAGAGAGGTTGGACGAGACAAGAGAAATGTCTGGGCTGGAAGATCGGCCGTTGGTAGGGAGACGAGTGGGCTGATCATCGTTTAAGATGACCAAGTCACACTCCTCCGCCCATTCTTCGACGTCATTTCCTCTAGCGTCAGAATCGAGTGACGAGCAAAAGGTGTGAGCATTATAATCGCCCGCCAAGACAACTGAGGATGAGAGGGAGCAGTCGTAAAGCTGCTTGAGAAGTGGAATAGGATTGTAAAAAGAGGGGCATGAGGTAGTAGGTGGAATATATATGTTGAAGAGAGAAAGAGGTGTTTTAAGAGGGAGATGGAGTGGAAGGTACTCGAGGGTACCATCCGGGGGGGTGGTGGGGATGGGGTGGGAGGTTGGAGAAGAAAAAACAAAGGTTGAAACTCCTCCGCCAAGAGCTGACCTTGGAGCATGGAAGGCAGTATAGCCCGGGATGTTAGGATGAGGACGGGTAGGGGATGGAGAGAGCTTGGTTTCTTGAACCATGATCACGTCTGGATGGTAAGTACGTGCGAAGAGAGAGAGAGCTCAGAAAGTTTGGCACGAAGGCCATTGAGATTGATATGTACAATGGAAAGGGGGCGATATGAGGAAGAGGAATCAGAGTTGGTAGGTGAAGAGCATATAACACAGCGAAAAGAAGAGTTATGATGCTTCACAGAACTGAGACTCGAACAAGAGAAGTGCACCCACCCTTGGCATCCAAAGCATTGGACGCTGGTCCCATTCCAATTGACATTTCTGTCGCATGTGGCACATAGGTACTTCTTCTTCTGAGCGGGTCCAGGATTCCTTTCCACGCCGGCCCTTAGCAGGAGAATCCGAAGGAGAGACGCGGCCGGCCAGCACCTCTCCCATGACAAAAACCCTCTTCGTGGAGGGGGTGACGTCGGTTTGCATAGAGGTGATCTTCTTTCCTCCACACTGCCACGGCGTGAACGTACGACATCTCGGCAGCTAATAGAAATTTCGTTAGTCGTTAGTCGTTCAACCGGCCAAAACCCTCGTTAGTCGTTAGTCGTTGAAAATCTAGGCTTTGAAAGCAAGCATAGTTGAGGCAGAAAAAAGTCCTTATGAATAGAAAAAAAGGAAGGCATGAAGAGATGTAGTTACGTTTTCCATAACATTCATGGCCATTAAAGACACAAATCACTCCTTGTTAGAGAACCTAGTTCAAATTGCAAACCTACATAGGTCTTTACAATCCAATCATCGGATACAGTTCCCGTCGTTGGGCAGTTGTGGCACCGCTCCATATTATCACCTCTGATAGTGTCCTCTGCAAAAATCTCCGCTGGAGCCGGTCAGTGCCGGGACCGGTTCAGTGAGCCTACCATAAAGTAGCGCGACCGACGCGAAGTCGCATAAATGCTGCGCCTTACCTTGCGTAACGTTCGGTTGGGGTTTTAATGTGGGGGTTCCAGAATTGTGAAGCAGTGTCAGTAGAAATGATGAATACTGAACGTTATGGTTATGTTGTACCATACATCTAGAACAACCAACAGGGCAATATGTATCAATCCTGGTGTAAACCTTGGGTTGGAGCGCGATTTGAATGACTACTGGCTTTCTGACGAATTTTGGGATTGCTTACGAAATTATTTTTGATTTCGTTAGTCGTTAGTCGTAATTACGCACATCCCTGCTCCATACGTATTTGTTTTCTATGAAGTTCAAGGACGCGCAAAACTCCAGCAAATATTGTCATTGTATACCTTTTCGACCGATGGCTGCTGTCTCTTTTTAGGAGGAGATGCAGCAACCATGTAAATTCGTTGTAGGCTTTCATTTGAACTCATTCAGGTCGAGTTTGTGCTTTTCCTGTTTTTTTTTGCCTTGACACTTGGCGAAAAAATCGATTTTGGGAAAACAAAAAAGTTGAACCTTCTCAAAATTTGGACACATCGATTTGATGCAGGTGGTCGCGTGACGGCGATATGTGCCTAGAGCTCAGATAGTTTTGAAGCACGACGCCTCGGCAAACGGTCGGCGGCCGAACCCTCTCCCCCCCCCGGGAACCGGTGACGACGACCATTTGCCGAGGCGTCGCCGTAAATGTTGTCATGGGGGCGCGTTAACTACACCCACACAAGTTTTCGTCGAGCGCGCATCGTATGCAGCGGCATTCTCATCGGAGCACGACAGACGTTGTTTAACTGTTTTCGTTGCGCTCCTTTCTTTCGTTCCTATTATTTTTGCTCCGAAACTTACATTGAGCTGCAAACCTGCTCAGATTTTCTCATACAAGTCCTTATCCCTCCATACGTCACCGAAACAGAGATATCACAAGTATTTATTTATTTTATAGCACTTTATGACAGCTGTTTCACACAATACAATGGTAGTACATTCGTGAGTGAAAATCAAGCAGTTTGTGAACAAATAATTGTCTAGGATGGCAGCAGGGAGCGATGTCGACGAAGGAGCCTTAAAATCCACATCAGTCTCATTTTTCATCACGATCCTTCAATGTAGTCCCTAACACCACCACGTCAATTCAGTATTGAGAGAGACTGAAATACGGAAGTAGATCGCAGTCAAGCAACGTTTCAGCTTCGGAAAACCTACCTCGTTGATATGGTAAAATTCCACATATCGAGTTGATAGAACCATACATATATATTTTGGTAAATTTGCGTGTGTGTGTATGTATGTATGTGTGCGTTTCTCTGTGTGTTTATTTGACCGTTTATTCGGCTTGACTTTCAAGACGGGCGACCTTACGGGTACGGGCTCAAGAGCGCGCAGAACGCCGTAGAAAGTGTGCGGGACCCAAGTGCGAGTGCGCAGGACGCCGAAGAAAGTGTGCGGGACCCAAGTGGAAGTGCGTAGGACGCCGTAGAAAGTGTGCGGGACCCAAGGTAGAGTGCGCCGGACGCCGTAGAAAGTGTGTGGGACCCAAGGTAGAGTGCGCCGGACGACGTAGAAAGTGTGCTGGACCCAAGGTAGAGTGCGCCGGACGCCGTAGAAAGTGTGCGGGACCCAAGTTGAAGTGCGCAGGACGCCGTAGAAGGTGTGCGGGACCCAAGTAGGAGTGCGCAGAACGCCGTAAAATGTGTGCATGACCCAAGGTAGAGTGCGCCGGACGACGTAGAAAGTGTGCGGGACCCAAGTGGAAGTGCGTAGGACGCCGTAGAAAGTGTGCGGGACCCAAGTAGGAGTGCGCAGAACGCCGTAAAAAGTGTGCGGGACCCAAGGTAGAGTGCGCCGGACGCAGAAGAAAGTGTGTGGGACCCAAGGTAGAATGCGCCGGACGCCGTAGAAAGTGTGTGGGACCCAAGGTAGAATGCGCCGGACGACGTAGAAAGTGTGCGGGACCCAAGGTAGAGTGCGCCGGACGCCGTAGAAAGTGTGCTGGACCCAAGGTAGAGTGCGCCGGACGCCGTAGAAAGTGTGCGGGACCCAAGTTGAAGTGCGTAGGAGGCCGGAGAAAGTGTGCGGGACCCAAGAAGGAGTGCGCAGAACGCCGTAAAAAGTGTACGGGACCCAAGGTAGAGTGTGCCGGACGACGTAGAAAGTGTGCGGGACCCAAGGTAGAGTGAGCCGGACGCCGTATAAAGTGTGCGGGACCCAAGTGGAAGTGCGTAGGACGCCATAGAAAATGTGCGGGACCCAAGTAGGAGTGCGCAGAACGCCGTAGAAAGTGTGCGGGACCCAAGGTAGAGGGCGCCGGACGCCGTAGAAAAGTGTGCGGGACCCAAGTGGGAGTGCGCGGGACGCCATAGAAAGTGTGCGGGACTCAAGTGGGAATGCGCGGGACGCCGTAGGAAGTGTGTGGGACCCAAATGCGAGTGCGCCGGACGTCGTAGGAAGCGTGCGGGATCCAAGTGGAAGTGCGCAGGACTCATAAAAAGTGTGCGGGACCCAATTGGGAGTGCGCAGTACGCCGTAGAAAGTGTGCGGGACTCAAGTGGGAATGCGCAGGACGCCGCAGAAAGTGTGCGGGACCAAGGTAGAGGGCGCCGGACGCCGAAGAAAGTGTGCGGGACCCAAGTGGAAGTGCGTAGGACGCCATAGAAAGTGTGCGGGACTCAAGTGGGAATGCGCGGGACGCCGTAGGAAGTGTGTGGGACCCAAATGCGAGTGCGCCGCACGTCGTAGGAAGTGTGCGGGACCCAAGGTAGAGTGTGCCGGACGCTGTAGAAAGTGTGTGGGACTCAAGTGGCAGTGCGCCAGACGCCGTAGGGAGTATGCGGGATCCACGTGGGAGTGCGCCAAACGCCGTAGAAAATGTTTGGGATCCAAATGCGAGTGCGCCAAACGTCGAAGAAAGTGGGCGGGACCCAACTGGGAGTGCTCAGGACGCCATAGAAAATGTGCGGGACCCAAGTAGGAGTGCGCAGAACGCCGTAAAAGTGTGCGTGACCCAAGGTAGAGTACGCCGGACGCCAGAGAAATTATGTGGGACCCAAATGCGAGTGCGCCGGACGCCGAATAGAGTGTGCGGGACCCAAGTGGAAGTGCGCCGAACGCCGTAGATAGTGTGCGGGATCCAAGGTAGAGTGCGCCGGACGCCGTAGAAAGTGTGCGGGACCCAAGTGAGAGTGCGCAGGACGTGATAAAAAGTGTGGGTACCCAAGGTAGATTGCGGCCGACGACGTAAAATGTGTGCGGGGCCCAATTGGGAATGCGCAGAACGCCGCAGGAAGCGTGTGGGACCCAAATGCGAGTGCGCCGGACGTCGTAGGAAGTGTGCGGGACCGAAGTGGGAATGAGCCGGACGCCGTGTAAAGTGTGTGGGACCCAAGTGAGAGTGCGCAGGACGTGATAAAAAGTGTGCGGTACCCAAGGTAGATTGCGGCCGACGACGTAAAATGTGTGCGGGGCCCAATTGGGAGTGCGCAGGACGCCGTAGAAAGTTTGCGGGACTCAAGTGGGAATGCGCAGAACGCCGCAGGAAGCGTGTGGGACCCAAATGCGAGTGCGCCGGACGTCGTAGGAAGTGTGCGGGACCGAAGTGGGAATGAGCCGGACGCCGTGTAAAGTGTGTGGGACCCAAGTGGGAGTGCGCCAGACGCCATAGGGAGTATGCGGGATCCAAGTGGGAGTGCGCTGGACACCGTAGAAAGTGTGCGGGACCGAAGTGGGTGAGCGCAGAACTTCAAAATCGTTTTGTGCGTCTATAAGAGAGTGTATACCACCCCTTTTTTCAAGTCCCTCCCCCTTAACCACTCATTTCATTTGCTTAGCTGTTTATATGCACCAACCTTTCTAAATCGGGTTTATATACGATGGAAATGTGAGTTAATCAAAATATGCATCCAGAAAACAAACATCATTATACTTCATTTGGCAATAAAAGTAGCAGGGTGTCGGTTGGTCATGGAGGCCTTTGCTAAATCTGAAACAGTGGTTGTCTTTATCATGACAGAAATGGATATAAATGAGCTACCATTTTAGGACCTCCTAAAACTAGAGAAGGGTCGGTGTGCAACTGCATAAGAAAGTAGGTTAGCAAGGTTTGCAAGGTTTGAAATGCTTAGTAACTTCTGATTGCTCGAGCGTTGTCGTCGAAACCAGCTCATGGGCCGGCGCAGCCGGACTCCAGCAACAGAGGCCGGCGATAGCCGGCAAGCTTGAGAACTTCTTAACTATCTGAAATAGTAAAATTTATATCACCAAAGGTCAAACCTCCATCTTCCCCTACTCTCATTTCCAGAGTGAAATTAGGGTCCGCAGTTGCGGACAAACGCTATGTACCCTCTATAAAACGTAATTCACATCTTTCGAGGAGCGAGCGGTGCGCGCGATGCCTCAGCCTCCGTCTGCCCTCCGCTCTCTCACTATCTCTAACCTCCGCTCCGCACCAGCACGCGTAGGAACCATGTGAATTTCGCCGTTTTATAGCCTGTAGCACGCAGCTAGAAGATAATCGTGCCAGAATCTTGTAGTGCCATCACGATCGCCCGTGGAACATAGAACATATAGATAGGGAGGTTGAAAAAATGAACAAAGGTTGATCGAAGACTTGAAAAAGTAAAGTTTAACACACCTTCAAAGCAAATAGTAAACTGTAGAGATTGTAAATAGTTAAGCTTTCATCGGGTCGCACATCCTGCGTTTGGAGAACTGAGGCTGCACTCGCGATATACAAAAGAGGTGATAAGTGAAACACAAATCTAAAAATAGACATGATTGCGAGCACCAAATTAAAACGGCATACACTTAAGTTCAAAAAAAAGGTGGTATAGTGCTCGTGCATTCGACGCTATTAAGGTTATGGATGCATTAGAAGGAAAGGAGCGTCACAGTTGACTTCTCAAAAACGATTGATGCTGACGTACATAGCCGCTCGAACACGTGTGAAACCTCCCTCATGAGAAGATGATCATTATTGAATAATTGAAGGGCCGGAGTTCATTGACGAGGCGTCGCTGAACAAGGGCGAGACGTCGACAAAACGCGGTAGTCGCCGAGGCGTCGACCCGTTTTCTGTTTTGAAACTTCCCGCGGTATCCTTTGCTAGGGCGTCGCTGAAAGTTGTTGAGGCGTCGCCAACCATCGCCGAGGCTCCGCGGGAAACCTCACTTTTGCCAAGGCGTCGAGCCCAAAAATTATCTGAGAGCTTCGAGCAACGGGGTGATTGATCAGCGATTGCTGCGACGCGACCGCTTGCATTGAAATTGGTCGCCGTGGCTGCTAACATGCCCACTGCATCTGGAACAATTAAAGTCTGTCTTCTACTAGATTTCATATCAGGTTACGCATTCTAAAAAAGTGGTTAGGAGCTGTGTCCGATAACGGTGTAAAGGGCGCTGCCCTCCGATTTTTGACCGTGGATTAAACATATGGGTTTAGTATAAATTTTAGCCTGGGTGCAAAATGTTCCTTGATTTTTTCTAAGACCGGGATCACACTTGCCACGATCAGCGACAGCGACTTGGCATATCAGACATATCGATTTTAGGTCGATATTTACGATAAACATTGCGTGGCTCGTCGCTGGAAGTATGATCCCGGCGTAAATGGCTGGACCTTATAGGTTAGCGAAATTTCGACGTTGTCGTGATTTTTAGCGGAAGCAGCTCTCCCTCCATAGTGTTTTGACGTCTTTGCACAATATAGTTTCACTGAGAGCACGTAAAGTTGCATCTGATCGACTTAGCAGGGTTGAAATTTTGCATTTTTTAATGTATTTCATATATGATTGCAGAAATGAGTTACATTTTTAAGAACTTTTCCTCGGATTTTTCAATATTTTAAAACCCAATGATTTGGCACATCCCCATTCCAGATGCCATCTACACCTGTTTCGTCGGCCTGCTCATCTCCAGCAATATCAAGAAAAGATGCGACTGGAAATGGTGAAGTCGCTGATTCTCTACGAATAGTTTGCGAGGAGCCGAGAGAGCCTGGTTCACCTCCTAGTACCTCGAAAAGCAACAAAACTTCCTCCATCAAGGACGATCGATCTCCCACTGCTACACCAACTCCAATACCGCCAGCCCGTACGAAGAAGAGAAAGGTTAGTAAACATATTGTTTGTGCCTTTGTTTCATGCAAGACTCACGGTGATCTTAGAAGGAAGAAATTATTACTGAACTTTTGAAATGATCAAACTCCTCAAGGACAAGAGTTGAATCCCTATTATGTTCATAAGCGATAAGGGTGTTCAGCGGCCAAACGCACATCTTCTGTTGTGGTCGTGTTCGTAGCCAGTTCAATTCCTTTCCCAAATTTTATACCCGAACGGAGTTAGGTTCCGTCCAAAGGAAACGTCCTAGCGCCAAGTGACGGTGGGAGTTCGCATCCTGAACATTTTTTATTGATCTCACTCCCAAGCGACCACTGCAGCCGGCCTGTCGCAGGCGGTGGAGGCATAGCGGCAGTAGCTGCTGTTACTATTATTATCAATACCATCGTTAACCCCGTGCCGTCCTCGGACACGTTGCATGCGCCAGGCGTCGTGCACCAGCGTTTCAGCGCAGGCGCACGACGCTTCGGCAACTCGACACTTTGCCGCTGTTCGTTTGCTATGGATGGAGCCTAAGCAATGAAGCGGCCGGTCTATACGAATAATCGTTCTCGACAGTGACACTTCGGCCATTTCACTGCCTACGTTGGCCGCTAATGTTATCTGCAGCATATTATTGAATTAGTCAAGCTCGTCGCCTATTAAACTTGCAACTCACTGACTTATTGTTAGTCTACTAAAGGTTCTATCCGCGATAATGGCGGTCCACCGACTTCATTCTGTTTGAGGGAGTCCTTACTTCAGTTGGCAATATGTTTACGTTTTTTTGTCAAGCGCTCTAAGACCATTCGCCCCTGGATACACCACCGTCATCAGCTCAGGGGTGGGAGACATGGAAACAAAAATTTTCACCAACACTGCCTCTAATGGAGAATGCCACAACCTTGACCACTTGGACTATTATCCTAGACGGGGGGAGGGCACTCAGGCCTCGCTCATAGTTGGCCCATCGGCGTAGCTAACCCGGTCGATAATCATGAAAGATATGAGTGAGGAGGGGTAAAAAAACACCCGGTGTTTTCGACCCGACCGATACATGATATGAAATGTAAGAAATGAATGATATCACTGATTTCGTTCCATATATGTGCTACACATCGACCGCGTCAGCCAAAACGGGTGTTTCTTTTTCAACTTTGCTCGTTCATGTCTTTCAAACGTATCGCCAGGGTCGTCCACGGCTGGTTACAGCGTTTTTTTTTTCGAACAGCTTTGACCGGGGCCTCAGGATTCAAGAAAAAAAAATGAAATGAACCACCGTTTGGTAACAGTATCTCTCGAAGTGTTACTATGGAGATCCCATAACAACACTGATTGATAACGTTATGGAGTACCTGATATAGACTAGAGTGTTGGAACGAATAATTTTTTCGAATATTCGAATAAACGAATAATTCGAATAATCCACTTCTTCGAATATTTGATTATTCGAATAAATCGAATATTCCACTTCTTTGAATATTCCATAATTCGAATAACTGGAATGATGCACTTCTTTGAATATTCGAATAAACGAATATTCAGGCAACACTCTATTGCGTGCTATCCCATCCAATCCACTCAGGCAAACTGGGGCATCGACAACAGGTTGATAAGTTGTCATTTCATACAGCACTCTCTTGACAACTCAGATCGCTCGCATTGTAAGCCTGAAACTTGCCCGTTGCCCAGCGACGTCCGCCTGTTGTCGGGCTGTTGACATTTGGACGTGTCGCTTTTAGCCGCCTATTTAGCAGCGGTTCACATCCTGTAAGACTTTTATCTGACTTAGGAACTACTTTGCACCGAAACGCGTCGCGGTCGGCAAACCGACACGCTTCGCGGTCGGCAAACCGACACGCGTCGCGGCTGGGTCGCCCAACCTCCGCTAAGGGCGCCCCCGGATGGGCAGGGCTTCCAGATGCTGGGCGGGGCCAATGTACCGCATACTTGGGTAATTGAACCGGCTGCGCTCTTGTCACTTAAATTCAGCATACATGCTCGTGAACGTGGTGGAGATACTAACTACGGAAATTGAGTGGTATGGCTCAGAACACAACTCCTACGCATTCTGAGCGTCAAAAACGACCCAAAGTGACGCTAAACGACTGAGGAGTCGGCCCCGCACCTGTATCTACCCGCCCCTTTGTATTTGCGTCCTCCTAAACAGGAGTGCTGGTCAATTTCCACCGTCGGCGACGTTTGTGGTTTACCTATTGTACCACCCACTAATGTCACCGACGGCGACAATGGCCCAGCACCCCTGTTTTGGAGGAGGACGCAAATACAAGGGTCGATAGCCGCGGAATAGACGCATATTGCTTTTTTCCCGAGTAACAGCCGCGAAATAGCCGCTAAATAATGCTGGCCGCGAAATAGCCGCCAAATATGCGGTCTGCTTCGGTCTAGTTTGGTTTAGCTTAGTTGAGTTCAGTTGAGTTATGTGCGGTTTATGCGATGGCGAACTTCCTAGTGCTGCTTAGCCGTGCCCTACTCCAGAATCTCAGCGACAATGAGAAAAAACTCAGCGATATGCCGTAGTTAGTAGTTGAGATCGACACCATGTCCCTGAGAACTCGCCGTGTATTATCTCGCTTCCCAGCTCCATGAGACGTCTTGACAACAACAGACGGATCCGGCACGAACTTGAAACTACATCCAGCTGGTCGTTCTATGTGGCTGGAAACCATCGAATTCCAAGTCCAGCATTATGGAAGGAGAGAGATTAGGCTTTTCCGTCAGCATTTAGGTGAAGTCCACCGGGAAAGTTGACAAATAGCATCACCTCGAACCAGTTTGATGAAAATGCATATGAAAATGGCTCATTCTGGCCATCATCGTGAGAAATTGTCATTTTGCTCAAGTGTTGCTATACTTATGCGTCGCTCGAGATTTAAACTTTTCTCTATAACTGAAGGTGAAATGGGCATTTCTAGCGTTTTGACAAAATCCTACGAGCGATTCATGATATTGTGAATACTTGCTATAACTATATATTCATGAGGTACTGGAGAATTGTGAGAAATTAGGAATCATTTCGCTAAGACGTTTGAAATGTAAAATCAGGGCAAAATGGAGTGCGATCTTGTCGAATATTCAAACTATTCATGCCTAATATTTGAATTAACCTAATATTTCACTTCTTTGAATATTTGAATAAACAAATATTCCACTTCTTTGAATATTCGATTATTCGAATTATTCGAATAAACGAATATTCGGGCAACACTCTAATATAGACCCTGTGCTTTAACCACAATGGGCCTATGAACGAATCCAGTGCCGGTCGCCCAGTTCCTGAACCTGTGACAACCCGATCCGTGGCAGAAGATGAAGTAGTACCTGATATCAGAGTTTTACTTTATTTCTGTGAATGAAATTTGAATGCCCCTTCCGTTTAGGATAAAGCCCATTTGGGATATCTGTTCAAATAAGAACATCGTTTCCGTGATTTACGTTTCGTGATCAATGGATTTATATAAACAGTATTGATCTTGCTGTGAGGCAAATGAAGCGATCCTCATTTTGTTGTGAGCTCCATGAGACGTAGTTGTTCGATTAATGATTGTGAACCGCAGCATTTGGTTGATGCCGCAACAACTGTTATTTCAATCTCACTTCCAAAGGGTGAACCCAAGCAGGTGCGTTTGTAGATCAGCACATTTACGGTTTTAGTTGGTATCTGAAGAGAACTGTTCTCTGTCAACCTCAGCATTCCTTGGTCATCCACTTGATAGCTCCGCCTGGAATTCATTGAATATCTGTCCGCATTCCTGTTCTTCTAAAGATATCTGATTTAAAAGGTGACCCATAAAATAAAAAAAAGTTTTACGCTTACTACCCTCACTATTCTGCATAAATTCGCTCTATAATGCGTTGAATGGACCGATTTAGGTTCACTCTGCTCCAAAACGTCCAAAGGTTGTTTAATGAAAGTAAAATGTTGTGGTGTAGTGTAGTGTTGGTGCTAAATTCAAAACTGATCTTGTTGGAGGACTAGAGTGTGTACCCGCCTAGTGGTTGTTGTTGTGAAAACTGTGATTTCTTTGAAGGTGACCGAGCTACGATGTGCGGAAGTACGATGGTTTTATAGGCGGAATGATGTGGATAAGTGGACGAATTTCAATGGTATGGTATCCATTGTCTTTAAACTGTTACTGCAGGAGAACATTCTTTCTCTTTCAGGTAGAGACTCATTATGTCTAGAAGCGAAATATCGTTCTGTTGCCAGTATTCCTCTGGATGACCAAATGACTGTAGAACTTCTTGATCATGGTTTCACTCTCAGAAATTCGGTGGTGGTACTGGAGGGGCTTTTTAAGTGAGTTTCTTTTCTCGATTGATGAATTTGGGGTGCTCTTATCCATCCCCCCCCCCCAATTGGCTCCCTCCAATCGGCTCTAAATTTTTCCAAGTTTCCACTCCAATTTTGGGTGCAATGTGGGAAGGGGAGCACTATGGCGCGATGGACTTGGCCACGCCCATTTTACTGTGCCGCACTAAATTTGAGCACCTACCCGGGGTTTCCCTTCCCTGCCAAAATCAAGAGAGTCATTGCGGCACGGAAAATGGGCGTGGCCAAGTGCGATGCAACAGTGCCCCCCCTCCCCACATAGCACCCAATTTTGGCGTACTCAGGTACTCAGGACGACGGCCGGCGAACCTCTATGCCAAAAATGACGGCCGGCGCCCCTTATTCTGAGGTTGCCGGCCAGCGGCGACCCATGCTGCATGCGACGCACACGCAGCGCGGATATTGGCTCGCCCGCGAACCACAAAACCCGCCACGCCATCTTCAATTGGGCCGGTTGGAAAGACAATTTTTAATGATCACGACTGATCACGTCGTAACGTGGTTATCATGTGCAAAGCCGGTATAAAAGGCGCCTCATCTCACTAGAGTCCTTAATCGGCATTCTACTGCCGGTCCTGGAGGGTGACTTCGAGTCACTCTCCGAAGGCCAGCATATTCTTGACCGCTGAGGGGGTAGGGGTATCTCCACGGCTGGGGGGCCCTGCCGTGATCCGCGGGGAGGGTGGTTCCTCACCGCAGATTGCGGCGGACCGAGGCGGGGCGTTTCTTCGCCGTGGGGCCGGGGTGACTTGCTTGAGGTAAGCAATAATACAAATAGTGATCGCGGGCCATCTGGTAAAGGTCGGCGGGCCGTCGACATACGGCTGGCCGTCGACATACGGCTGGCCGGCGAACCAAAGCGGGCGGCCGGAGGACGGAGACCGTGGGCCAGCTGGGAAAGGTTCGCCGGCCGTCGTCCTGAGTACCTGAGTATCTTGAGCACCGGTGGTGCTGTTTTCCTAACTTCTTGCCCGTGCGGAGCCTCAACTGCTGAACTCTGGAGGAGGACGGTGCGAGAATGAAGACACACCGTTCTCCACTTCTTTTATACCTTACCCTTTATCAATTGGATCTCACTAATTATGTTTACGTGGGCCAAATGGGGGCCGGATGGGCTGTATAACATTATTCATGAATTTGTTAGTCCGGTCATCCCAGTACAATTCTCGGCTCTATCCTAAGAAGGGGGGGCACTCAGGATTCAATCAGAAATGAAAGTGAACCCTACTCTCAACTATTCAGACGAAAATTTCGGATTTCCCGAGGGGGGGGGGCGAACGGGGATACTCCGCCGGCACACCACCCCGGCAGCTCCGAACAAACCAGCGGGGGATTCCCGATCGAAAGGGAGTCCAGCCAGGATACTATCTCGGGTGTCCTCCCTTTACACATTCTGCGCATGGAATCGATTCACCCCCGACACAATCGGGGTGACCCCTTTTCTTATGCCCACGGGGGGGGGTGGTTCCATCGCCACGTTCCACGGTGGGGTGCACCCCACTGTGGACCGTAGGGATATGGACTCACAGTTGGGAACTACCCCCTCCCGCCGTGGGGAGATCCCCCCTCCCCTCGGCAACCAAAACCATCCTCCGTCATCTGGTGGATCATATGATAAGTGATTCGAGGCCACCTTCCAGGTCCGGCTCCGAAAAGCCGACTGAGGCACACTGTGAGGTGAGAAGCCTTTTATACCAGCAACATTGTTGAAACCTTTGTCTAAACATGTTGATGATCCTGATATCGCCAGCACCCTCGGGAGCTCCGATTCTAATCCCCCGGTTGTTCCGATGTGAACCCGCCCCAAAAATCTCGTGGGGGACCTCGCGCGCAAAGGATTTCGGACCCCCCCCCCTCCACCAAAAAACAGCGGGGGAGATCTGAAATTTTCATCTGAGTAGGACCCAACAAAATATCTAGAACAAAAACATTTGCTATCACAATGATACGAAATGATCTTGTGAGTGACTGTGGTATAATCTTTTCATTTCTATGAGTGCCCCCCCCTCCTTAGGATAGAGCCCAATTCTCTTTCTGGTATTCTCTTGGATCAGGCGACCCAGTTTGTTAAACAAGGTTTTCTCCTTAGGCCCCCGTCATAGTCGGCCGAAAGCCAGACTGCGCCGTCCTCTACCGCCCCGAGTGATCTTAAGCCGTCCTGTGCCGTCCCTTGCGATTCAGCGCCGTCCCTAGTATGTCAGCTGAGTGCAAATCGATTAGGCGGGCGCACTCAAGCACACTGCGGACGGCGCTGTCCGGCCGCAACTGGGGATTTTCCTCCTCAATGAGCAATGTATTGTACACGTATCGACCGGGGCGGACACGGACGGGGCAAGGCGGACTAGGCGGGTGCACTCCAGACACATCGGGGGATTTTTCCACCTGAGCGCGCAATGCATTGCATAAGTATCGACCGGGACGGACTCTGACGGGACAAGGACGCAGAGGGAGGGTGCCCTCCGGACTCATCGGGGGATTTTTCCACCTGAAAACCAATGCATTGCAAACGTATCTACCGAAGTGGCTGCAGCTCATCGGCCGTCTATGACGGGGGCCTTACGGCTACAGGCTGATTTTGTCAAGTTTTCGTTTTTGAGCTCATGTACTGAGATTGGGTTGAGCCCGAATGGCACGCCACCAAAAATCGATTTTCGTTTTTAAAGTTCGTAGTGAAGCTATGAATGAAGTAAATCACGGGTAACAGTGCTATCACCCGGCGGGATGTCTAGGGGTGTGACCGAGCTGTTCCTTGCCAACCGTTTATTCAGACATTGGTGATCGCTCACCAGGTGTCGTATTCGCCAACAACCCGCCGAGGGTAGTCGAAGGGAAGCGGAAGGGATGATACCGCGCGCGGCAGAGGAGCATATCAACCCATCTTACACCATGTAAGATGGAAATGCAAGCTGTGTTACGTATCGATATCACTGCGAAAAGATAAAGATTTCATCGCGAAGCGGCCATTCTTAAGCTATGCTATTCGAAAAATTCGGGCGGTCGCGAGAGAAGCCAAGGGAGGCGAGAGGTGGCCGTGGAGCGCGCATTTTGTACTGAAATTTCACCTCATCTACCCTTCGACTCCCCGGCGGGTTGATGGCGAATACGACCCCAGCTCTCTGCTGCCGAATACGAGGACAAAAGTACATCTCACTTCGAAAACTAACCTCTTATGCAGGCAACAAACAATCAATGGTAAGCCACCATGAGATAGTGGCTAATCTCACAACAGGTAGCAACATGGGGAGCGACGGAATGATATGTCACAAGTAAACATTGTACCAGGATTTCGGCTTATATCACTTTTTTTATCGGAAGAAGCTACTGCCTGCCGGTGATATTCACTGAAAGACTTCGTCCAACCTCGAAATCGATTTCATGTTTTTCCGTCTGTCTTGGAAACGGCCTCATTCTGATTCTAATGATGTCTCTGGAATCGTACAAGACCCCCTAGGAACGGAGTTATGGCCCCTTAAATATTGAGCTGCGGAAGCATTGAGGACGATTTGTCCGAGGCTTGTAACGTTCGTCATCTGCAACCGATGTGTGCGAGCCGACCTGAGTAAAAAGAGAGGCTGGGGATAACGGGAAGAACATGGCTATTGATAGGAAAACTTCGCTCATTTCGCCACTGTTGAGCTCGAAAGATCGTGAAAGGGGCATGTCAAAGTGGCTTCCCGGATGCTATTCAGAAACCTCGTATTTAATCATTTTCAAATTTTGGACCGCTCAGGTTTTGTCATGGTGGGTTAAAAACTAGATTGTAGAAAATCGATGTTTCGGGGTCATGGTAGGGGTAGCCATGGTAGTGGCACGTTTTCAGGTGAGCAGAACGTGATTCCAGCTAAGGTTCCTTGCTGATAAAGCTAAGATTCGGCAGTAAAAAAAGAATTCATGATGCGCTCAAAACATTGTTTTTGCACCAATTTTCTTCTCTTATTGAGCCCCAGATATTTTTACGAAAGTGAATTTTGCTGATAAAGGATAGCTGCCGACGGACCACGACTTCCATAGTGGAGTTTAGGATTGATAAATGCATTGAAGATGAAAAGTGGCTTGAAACCGTTTGGGGGGCACTCGGGAAAATGAAATGATTCATCCATAAAAATGAGAATTTGAGCTGAGATCATATGCCTGATAGCGTTATCAGTCGTATTTTCGTGGCGACTCCATGGATGTACTTCGACATCTGAAATCGGTATCATTCATTCTCCAACTGAAACCTTAATTCCCCCCCCCCAAATGATTTCTTACCGAGAAAGTTTGGAAATTCGTCCTCGTGGCGGAGAAATCGATTTTTGAAAATCGTGTCCCACACGCGTTTACTAACGCTTCGGACCCGCAGTCCGAAGTGGTAGTCGTGTCCGACCGGTGGGACATGTGGTCATGAATGGGTTAAAAGCAGCGTCCGCGCAGAAAACCGCATCTGAGAAGGCGTTTTCCCGGTCGATCATCTAACACGAGGAATAGAAGCGCCACGACAGGTTCCGACAGGTCGCGGAAATCCAGGACTCTATATTGTTCATTTCGAGAGATCCTCGAGTTCGGGCCTGTGTATTAAAAGCTTCTTGTTTTTAAAGAATTTCTGACAGCGGAAAGGCGAAAAGAATTGTAGAACCGAAAAAGTTAAGGGGCTAAACCAAATCAGCCGTTCAAACTTCCGAAATTTGTGTAGTACACAAGACACACCGGTCAGACGTGAAAAAAGGAGCTGAATGCTTCGGGACTTTCGAACGAGTTTTTTTTTCTCAGGAATTTGAGCGTTTGGGGCGGCCTCTGCGATATATCACAACCTGGTATGGTGGATGTATCCGCGAAAGGGATAGCTGCGGACTACTCAGGGACCGAATGCATCAACAGTCCGGGTTGGGGCAGGGCAGAGCAGTCTGCGCCTTTGAAGATCTACGTAAATAACAAAATCAATCGTGCCTCTGCTGCCTCAGCTAGCAGGCTGGGGCAGGTAGAGCAGCGAAAAACACTGCTGGGGCACGATTAATTAGATGACCTACTGCCCTCGCAATGCGATCGTCAAAGATGCCGACTGCTCTGCCCCTGCCCCAATCCGACGCGTTGATGCATCCGGCCCAGCAGTCCGCTCGCCTGTCGCGTGAGCCGATCGATCACCACATTTCTCGTGGGCGCACGCGACGCAGCGCAGCCTGCTGAGGTGTACGCAGCTATACCTTTCTGGTTACCTGAACTATAGGACTATCCGCGCGAAGTTGTGGAAAAAATGAGTACGGTTTGTTGCGCAGTCGCTGCCTGTAAATGACATCTCATGATGCTGAAAAAATGTTGAGAAATGAATTTATTAGAGAAGTGATACTGTGTTGCTCTGGTGGCAGTATTTGACAATTCGAATTAAGCTTCTTTTAGAGCCAATGATGATCTTACAAAGGTAGAAGCAATCTACTGGAAAGCAGATTCTTGGGAAATTAGAAGAGGGACATGGTTCAGCCAGGTAAGCTTTTATTTTTCCTCTTATTCAGAGTCAAGCCTAGGTAGAAGTGGTCTCCTCGTTGAAAGAAGGGGGGGGGGGCGACTACAAAATCACAAAATCTCGTCGCTATGCCGTGCCAACGTCTCGTTCTCATTTATTCGTGAAGCATCGTAACTCATAAGGCACCCACTCGGGAAGAGTTCATGCTTCACGACAGCAACTGAAGGAACATTACCTTGAGTTGAGGTCGTTGGTAAGAGTTGTGGGTTGATCGTTAGGTAAGTAAACTTTGGATAAACCAGAGGCTCATTGAGAAGTGGAAGGCAATCTTCTGTTGAGTCCGAAGTTGTTTTGTGTCACCAACATTCAGTAACTGGTGGGTACTTGTAAAAAAGATTAAATGTATTTTCAGGATGGCCAACCTTTAGAACTTCCTATAGCAGATGCAATCGAGGCACATCATTTGCAGTATTTCCGGGGACAGACAATTCCGGAAGGACTCACGGTGTTTTCGGCGAAGGAAGCCAGCAATAAACCACGTCAGTTCGTCTTCATTTCTGTCAATCAGTGTTGATTGTAAAGGCTTATCTTTCAGAACTGACGGAACTGTTACTGGAAGGAATGGAAATTCGGTGGAGTTCTGTCATTGACGTTTCCTTGTCATTCAAGAGGGGAGCCATTCTGAGGTAGTTTCTGGAGTGGGCTGTGAAAGAAGCATGCTCCTAATGTCAAGTATTGTTCTGCAGGTATATTGGTTGGGGAAAGAGCCAGGCTTTGCGTCGAGGATTCAACAAGGAAGCTGAGTGGGAAGATGGACCAGCTGAAATCAGTCATCTTGTTCTAGTCGTTCACGGTATAGGACAAAAAGGATACGAGAACCTAATAGCCGAAAATGCACAGCAGTTCGTATTTTTGTTGTTTGTTTTTCTTTGAGCTATTTTTCCAAAATTTTTCATCTCTTACCCCTTTCAGGGTTCGTGATGCGGTCGTCGGTGCCTTGGAGAAATGCTATCCTGAAGAAAAACGTCGGCCAATGTTCCTGCCAGTTGAGTGGAGGTCAATTTTGAAGTTAGGTGTGTGCTTTTCTTTTTTGGCGGTGAAATGTCCATCAAAAGGCGAATTTGAATAGTTTTTCTTTAAGATGATGGAGTTACTGATGTTATAACGCTGCCTAAGATGAGTAGTATGCGAAATGTACTCAACAGCACTGCTATGGATATAATGTATTATCAAAGTCCTCTATATCGCAAAGAGGTAATGAAACTTTTGGTATTTTTTCGAATTTTCCCTGGCCAAGGTATCGTTTTCGGTGAAAGTTGTTTTTGTCTCTCGCAAAATAAGCTTTGGTGCCCCTTTAGAGTAGATTCGGCTTCTGAGTGTTGGAACAAACTTCAAGTTTCTCACTGAACCTAGCTTATGGGGCGGAGCTATATTCTGCAGTTCGACTGTATACGCGGCGCAAGCGGTTGCCGCTATGAGCTTTTTACAGCTGGTTCCAAGTATTCTGTAGCTTCGAAAAACTTGTTTTTTATCTCATGTTTCCAAGTCGGAGAAGCCGGGATTTGCAGCATGATGTCAGGGGAAACTATTTAACTTCTTTAACCTTGGTACCTCATAAAACGGCTTTGATAAGATCAAAGCTGATCGTTTTCCAATTTTTCTGGCCGTAAAAGTAACGATTTGCTGCACTCAGAGAGTAGGTGCGGACTGACCGCTGGCAATCGAGGCCCCTGCGGGCGTTCCGCCAGCAAGTTGCGGGCGGATCGCTGCCCATCGTGGCCTCGCCGGGCGGTTCGCTGCCTCTCGTTGTCTCCGCGGGCGGATCGCTGCGTTTTGGCGGGCGGTTAGCGGCATCTGGGAAAGTTGATCACGCTAGCGGGCGGATCGACGGCAAGCTCTAAAGCCGCGATTCGCCCGAAACATGCCAGCGATCTGCGCGCAAGGGCTTTGATAGCCAGCGATCCGCCCGCTGAGCTACGAGAGGCAGCGATCCGCCCGCCAGGGCTTTGATAGCCAGCGATCCGCCCGCTCAAATTTTACACGTTGAAACTTGTCAGTCATTGACGAGTTCTTTTCTGGTATCAATATCATGCGCAGAGTAAGCAGACCGAAGGGTACAAAAGGCGCTCCATCGCACTGAATGCTCACTCGGCATTTCGAGGCCGATCCTGGGAGGTGACTTCAAGTCACCTTTGAAGGATCATTCAGTAGCCGGAGAATAATTTTTGGCAGCTGAGGGGATGTTCCCCACGGCTGGTGGGGGGTTGGTCCCGCATACGGATACAGCGGTGGGAACCATCGGAATAACCCACATGTGGCATCGAGGGCGGATCGCTGGCTACTGGCGGGGGATGGCTGGCTACTGGCGGGAGGATCGCTGGCTACGGGCGGGCGGATGGCGGGGAGGATGTCGATCCGCTCGCGAAAAGCCAGCGATCCGCCCGCACCTACTGTCTGAACAGTTAATCTGTAATAATTCAACATAGACTTTTCTTACCTCGATAAAGCCCGAGAGGCTGAGCAGAGTTTCATTGCGGAGTCATGATGAACTGCATTGATTGATCGCGGCGATCACTCAATACTGCAGCCCGTCACAAGGTTGCGTCGCGCCGCGGAGCCACTGTGCTCTGCCGTTAACGCTCGCCATATGCCGCTCACAGCATATTGGCTCGCTTATCATCATTCTCTTGCTGACAAGCCGCTTCGATAGTAGTTTAAGAGCGGCGATCAGCCGTCATCAGGCGCTATGAGCGTCATTCTGCGGATGCTCATAGCCATTTTGATCGACACTGAGAAGTTATGAGCAAGAGCGAGCGTCCCTGTTTGCTGTGGACGGAGTGCCACCAAAGAGAAATTAACAGCAGCAAATCCCAGCTTCTTTGGGTGAAAGTTGGAACAAAGTTCATGGATCATCAGTGGCGATTTGATAAAAAGTCAATGCTTTTCCTACGCAGAAGTAGATCTGAAGATTGAAGTTTCGGCCAACAGTGGCACACTCTGGCTTTCTCGGCTCAAAGCACGGTTTCTTGCAAGCTGCAAGACATCTGGAGCCGGCTGTCACGAGTTTCTGTGCATGACTGGACCCTTATCATTTTTTTGCGATTCGCATGCTAAGCATCGAGTCTATCGTCGGCTGTGGTAATGATATTTTGTACAGCAAATGTTGAACTCGATTTTCGGAAAATTAGAATGCAATTCGGATTTATTGACAGCCACGTAGTCCGTTTGGTGGTGTCTTTCCTTCCGAATTTATTTAGTAGCTTTTCAGATTGTGGGTGGCGTTGTTCGGCAACTGAATCGCATATACACATTATTTACGGAGAACAACCCTAATTTCTCCGGTCCAGTTTCAATATTTGCCCACTCTTTGGGCTCAGTTATCATCTATGATATTCTTTTGCACTGGTCTCCTTTTGTGCTTTACGATAAATATGTTACCCAAGCCATGGTTAGTGTTTTTGGCATTTACTTTTAAGAAGTGAGCCTCCGAAGTATCTCTGTTAAGGACAGTCATCTCGAAGAATGCGACCCTTCCAACGTTGAAGTTTTGAAGGCATTTCAGAAAGCCAGAGATCTGTACGTTATTTCATTAGTTAATCATTTATATTGCGAGACTCGCCCCACAAGGTATGAGCGGAATTCATAAAACAAGACGATTTCCATTTCACGCAGATACATCGTGGATTAGAACTGGAACAGGAAGTGCAGTGAAATCCACCAAAATTCTCCGAATCCTGGTGGATTTTGGTCCTTTGGTTTAGGATCCTCTTCTCTAAAATGGAATTGGTCATAACCTTACCAGTCTTCCAAAATTTTTCACATGATTTTCCGCTCATCCCTCAACCCAACTCTTTATTCTTTTGATTTCTTTGGGTTTCAGCCTATACGAAAAAATTGAAGGCGGGATTAACAAAATGTTGCAGTACAACGACGAGCAGCTCCTATTTAAGGTCTTGCTTATTATTAGAGATTTAAAAGTGGTGTTGCAGTGCTTCGCTGTGGTTGTGGTTCAGTAAGTCTTATTTCCAGGTCAAGTATTTGTTCACTATTGGAAGCCCACTAGCTGTTTTTCTGGTGATGCGAGGTGCCTCCCACACTGACCTAATGCCGAGCAAAATGAATGTGTGTGCATTTTGATATGAAAATTTGTACTATCTGAAATTTTTTTTTCGGAAGTTGCAGATTGAACGCATTTTTAACATCTTTCATCCTTACGATCCTGTCGCCTATCGATTGGAACCACTTTTCACTGCCGAGTATCGCAATATTCGACCGATTAAATTGTTTTCCAGTAGCGACAATCGTGGTGGGTTTTCTGCACAGCGGTGTCCTCGTTGGCTCAAAGGCAGCACGCACGCTCGTAAACGTATTCAAGGTTACTACGGAAATAGAATCGTGTAGCTCAGAACACAACGCCTATGCATCTTGAAGCGTCAAAAACGACCCACAATGCCGTTACAGGAGTAGCAAGTTCGGCACAGCCCGTATTTTTACGCCCCCTGTATTTGCTCTTCTCCTCCAACGCAAGGTTGCTGGGTCATCTTCACCGTCGAGACTATTGATGGATTGCCTAAGAAGTGAACCACACACGTCATAGACGGCGAAGATGACTTAGAAACCCTGCATTGGAGGAAAAGGGCAAATACAGGGGGCGGGAAAATACGGGCGGGGCCACACTTGCTACTCTATCAGCATTATGGGTCGTTCTTGATGCTTCCAAATGCGTAGGCTGTATGTTGAAAGCCATACGGTTCGATTTACGTTGTTATCCCAACCACGTTTACGAGCGTGTATGCTGCCTTTAACCAAAGGAGGGTAAAAATGTGAAATGATTCTATTTCTGGGTGAGTTGGAGGTCCGCATTTGCAGAAAGCGCTGAGGCTGCGCGCGCTCCAGGATACTCGTGCTTTGACCGCGGAGACCCGGTGCGACCCCTGACACCAGAGGTGGCATAATGGGTGTCACTTCTGGTGTCGCGAACTACAACTCGAACTATTACTAGGGCGTAAAACTTCTTGACAGTTTGTAATACACCTAATTCTTGTGGAAATCTCCATCTTTCGTTTCATATTTCTATAAGATGCCCATTTTAGCCAAAAACTCGTATGACGATTTACCGCTGGAAGTGTACAAGAGCTACCTGAAAAAGCTCAAGAACCAAAACAAGTCGAAGAAAAACAAATCAGTGAGTTCCTATTTGTAGAAAGTTTACAGTTGTGCTCAGTTTTTTCATCAGGCGATAGAGCGTGGCTAGGTAAGCTTCAGCTGAATTGTTATCTTATGTTTCAGCGTGATATTGAAAAATCAGATCTGCTGGAAGTTGAATCTGCATCGGGGATCACTATAAATCTGGTTCGAGTGTTGCGTTATTCTTTTGTTTCGTATTTGATATTAGCAGGGTGTTGAGTGCCCGGTTAGAAATTATCAATAATATATGGTAGTAGTAACAGGGATAAGCACCTCTTTTCTACTTATTTTTTCCGCTTCGAGAAAAAAACCATGTCACTCTCGAATTGAGTGCTGAGATTCAGCGGAAATATTCAAGACTGAACTTATTGAGTGCTCCACTCTACTCTGAGGCAGACCACTGAAGCTGCAAAAGTTGATAGAACAGTTGAACTTTCAGAGAGCTCAATTCTGACACCGCCGGAGTGGGCTACGCGATTGAGCCTCACCGGCTGCGAGCGGTCGCACCGCGCGCTCACTTTTGTTTGATAATCTGCGATAGGATATCCTGTCGCAAGCTATCTAGCACAAAAGATCACGTGGCACGACCGCACGCAGCCGGTGAGGCTCGATCGCATAGCCCATTAAGGCGGTGTCAGAGTTTTCGTAATAAAGTTAGCGGAATATCTCGGGTGATTGCCGTTCTTTTTTTGCGAATTTACTAATTCGTAACTTCACGCTTTTGTGCCTTATATGTATTACCATATTGTACGACATCTACTGCCGAGATGTCGTACGTTCGTGCCGTGGCAGTGTGGAGGAAAGAAGATCGCCTTCGTGCAAACCGACGTCATCCCCTCCACGAATAGGGTTTTTGTCATGGGAGAGGTGCTAGCCGGCCGCAGCTCTCCATCGGATTCTCCTGCTAAGGGCCGGCGTGGAGAGGAATCCCGGACCCGCTCAGAAGTATACATGCGCCACGTGCGGCAAGGATGTCACATGGATGAAAACAAGCGTCCAGTGCTTTGGATGCCAAAGGTGTGTGCATCTCTCCTGTTCGGGTCTCAATTCTGTGAGGCATCATAACTCTTCTTTCGCTGTGTTATATGCTCTTTACCGTCTAACTTTGATTCCTCCAACTCCAATCGCCCCCTTTCCATTGTACATATCAATCTCAACGGCCTTCGTGCCAAGCTCTCTCAGCTCTCTCTCTCTTTGCACGTACTTACCATCCAGACGTGATCATGGTTTAAGAATCCCAGCTCTCTCCATCCCTCACCCATCCTCATCCTAATATCCCAGGCTACACTTCGTACCATGCTCCAAGGTCAACTCTTGGCGGAGGAGTTTCCACTTTCTTATTATCTACTCTTCCCCCTAACACTCACACGGATGGTACTCTCGAGTACCTTCCGGTCCACCTCCCCCTTAAAGCCAGAGTCCGAGCTCAGAATCGATTTTTCGTTTTTCTGTCTCGAGTCTGTATTTTCTCGCTATTCGCAGCCATCATTCTGAAGCAGGTCGCAATATAGAGCCAGACTGGAAACAAGAGGAAGAACTTAGATTTTAAGTAAAATCATTCGCACGTCTCTTCCCTATTGAGTTTGGAAACCTGGCAGTGGGCGTTACCCATTTTTTTTTTCAAGAGGGCGTGGCTGAGTTTTTCCTAGCTTTTTCTCGCTTATTTGAGCGAATTGAGATTTCGCGCTTGGCTGGGTTGCTATAGACGGTGGCCGGACCAAAATATCAAAAATTACCTCTGAGGTTGGACTGTGCCTTTAACTCCACTTTCTCTTTTCAATATCTATATTCCCCCTATCACCTCATGCCCCTCATCCTATGATCCTATTCCACTTCTCAAGCAGCTAAGCGACTGCTCCCTCTCATCCTCGGTTCTTTTCGCGGGTGATTTCAACGCTCACACCTTTTGCTCGTCTCAGTCCTGACACCAGAGGAAACGACGTCGAAGAATGGGCAGATGAGTGCGACCTGGTCATCTTAAACGATGATCAGCCCACTCGTCTCCCTGTCAACTACCGATCTTCTAGCCCAGACATATCTTTTGTCTCGTCCGGCCCTTCTAACTCCTGCTCATGGTCTACCTCAACAACTTTGTCAAATGACCATGTCCCTGTCTTTGTCCACATCAATCTATCCAATTCTCTTGCTCCCTATTCTGGTGTTCGTCAACGTTCTTATTTTAATTTAGGCCGAGCAGACTGGAGCCTGTTCAATGAAGTTGCGCTTCGCCTGTCGGCAGATTACCCCTGGAATGGAAGCGGGGGACCAGAAAGAGGGCCATTTATCTGACGCAATCCGCAGAGCCATGAAAACGGTTATTCCTTGCGGCCGCGTTAAGACATTTTATCCTAATTTAACCAGGGAAATCCTCGACAAAATCAGAAATAGAGATGCGAGGGGAGCGGTAGATCATCTGGACCCCTTAGTAGCTGAGCTTGACAATGAGATCGGAAAGGATCTGCACAGACACAAGAAAGAAGAGTGGGAAAAGTTCACTGGACAGTTGGATTTTAAGACGGCCTGTGCAGCTACCTGGAAGGTTTTACGGAAGCTCTCGGGTAAGAGCTCGCCTGCCACCGTCTCCACAATAGAATTCGACAGCGGCGTATTCAAATCAGGAAAGGAAGCCGCTTATGCGCTCGGGAAAGGTTTTATCACCAGTGTTAAGCGAGGTCCGCCGAGTAGAGTGACTGGAAGAGAGCTGTGCCGCCTCCCGCTTATGAGCACGGCCGAAGCGTTCACTGTGACGCAAGTTGAGAAGATTATAAAATACATGTGGAACTCTAGAGCTGTTGGTCCTGATGCAGTATGTCCTCCTGTCTTGAAGAAGATACCGACTGACCTTCTACCGATTCTCATTGATGTGATAAACAGCTCGTTCAGGTCGTGTACAATCCCGCAGAATTGGAAGACTGCAAACAACGTGCCGCTGTCCAAGCCTGGCAAACCCCAAGCTTCAGTCAAGAGACATCGTCTCATTAGTTTGCAGTCCTCTTTTGCTAAAGTAGCTGAAAAGCTGATTGTTAAAGACCTGGCTGAGCATACGGAGAGACAGGTGTTTGAGCATGGATTCCAAAAAATGCATTCCACCACGATAGCTTTGTTAGAAATTATTAGCTATGCCTTTGATGGTTTCAACGACAAGAAGCCACAGAGAACTGTAGCAGTTGCCCTGGATTTCACTAAGGCTTTCAACACAGTGAAACTTGGCATCTTATCAAACAACTTACTGGAGTCATAAATCCCGCCATGGCAAAAGCGCTGCTGGATAGCTGCATTCACTAAGGGAAGACGGGCTAGAGTGATGTTCCAGAATCATGTCTCAAACAGCATTCCGATTGCAGCTGGTGTCCCGCAGGGCGGCGTATTGTCGCCTGCGCTCTTCAGTCTGTACCTCGAACATATGCCCGCTTCTCCCCAAGATATCAAGGTGTAGCTTACGCCGATGACATGACCGTCTTGTGTCGTGATCGAGACATAAATGTGGCCGCCACTAAGACCAGCGAGTACTTGATCACGCTGAAAAGTTTCTCTGACCGCAAAATGCTGAAGATTTCTGCGTCAAAGTCATCGGTCTCCTTACTCACAACGGACCCATCTTAACACAGCGCACATCCGTATGTCGTATGGAATGGAGATCGTTTGCCTGCGGCTCGCCTTCCAAAACTTCTCGCACTCGGGCTCGATCCGTCGCTCAAGTTCTAAGAAACACGGATGTGCTTAGAGCCCTGGGCGGTACAACATGTGGTAGCAGGAAGGAAACCATTATCGCAACGTATAAGGCGATTATTCAGCCTGCCCTAGAATACGCCGCACCAGTTTGGCAGCGTCTAGTCTTCGAATCCTCTTGGACCAAGGTGCAACGCGTACAGAATGCAGTTCACCGTATCGCCGCCGGATGTGCAAGAAGTTCTCCAGTCGATCACTTGCATGCTGAGACCCGCTTATTACCAGTAAGGGAGCACTGCCAGCTCCAGGCGCAACAATTTTTCATCAACATCGTCAAGCAACCTAACCACTTCTCTTGGAGAGTGCTAAACCCCGTCAGAGAGAGATACATCAGAAAACCATTCGCCGATGCTCTCAGTGAAGTCAGTCTGCAAAGATGGCACGACTCAGAGCAAGAACGACTCCGTTTATTGCGCGTGCAGCATACTCAGTTCGTACGGTGTCATCTGGAAAAGACGGCTATTTATCCCATACTGCGAGTAGTGCCGCCGCGAGTCTGCACATCCGAGGCTCAACTCGGAAGAAGGGCCAGGTGCACCCTCGCATCGCTGCGCTGTGGTCATTCTATTATGCTTATGTCCTACGTCAGCAAGATAAACAGTATCAAATCAGATGTTTGCCCGGACTGCAGCTGCATCGGCCATGATACTGCACACCTGTTCAACTGTCCGGAGAGACCCACCACGCTGACAACAAACTTATGGACAGTCGATTGCACGATACGCCAGTTTCTGGCCTATGACCAGGAAACCCTCAATGTGGCTGCAAAGAAGAAGAAGACCATATTGGCCGCGAGGGTTTAACGGAACCTTCCATTTCCAATTCAGCAGAGCTTTGTGACATCGTTTTCACAGAAATATGGTTTTCCATGCTCATTTCTTCATTTCCACCGCTCCGCTTCTCACAGAACAGCAGCTTCGTTTCAGTGATAGTGATATGCAAGTGCTCTGCCGAGATGGGAGTGGAGGGTAGGGTGCTGAGCCCCGTCGGAGCTTCGTCCAAAAAAACCTGCTGAGTCCGGGGCGGTCCGGGGCGGAAAAACCGTCTGCAGCCGAGCTGGTCGGTTGCGCCCAGCGCTCGGCAGTTCCTCTGCAAACCGCAATTGGTAGTGACGATTATCTGCCTCAGCTGTGAATGGGAACGTTCCAGTGGCTAATTTTCTTGTTTTCAACATATGTTGTCTTCAACTCGTAATCCATTTTAAGAATCATCGTGGACAGATGGGGTGGTCCGTTTGGGACACAGCAGGACTCAGTCGGTTACCAGTCGGTGCATTGGCCCATGAGAACCATCAGTATCGACTGGGAGATTGGACTGGGGATTGCGGTGGGCATCCGACGGTCGCAGTAGTTTTTGCCATCTCAAGCTTTGTTTGGGTCTCCCAAGCATTCGGTGCGTATCGACCCGGTGACGGGGCCTTATGGGCGATTATTTTCAATATTATTTCTTCATCATTCATAGTTTTTCATTTCTTTTACAGATTTTGAAAGATCGATAATTGACCAAATTTTTTAGGAAAAGATCGATAATTATATAAACAATTCGCGACAAACTGGATTGATAAGGCGGAAAAGACCAAAGGTTCAAAATCGTGAAAATCGCGAAAAGGTTTATCGCGCTCGATTGATTTTCTGGAAGCGTTAAGGTTTATCGCGCAAACACGAGATTTTCACAGATAAGCAGAAGCAGCGGTCGGTTTGAGTCAATATGCCTCAACCCCAATGCACTTAGAACGCTCTCGCTGAACCGGTGGCGAGCGTAAGGCATTGAGTTTCTTCTTCTACTTCTTTGCAGCCACAGAGAGGGGTTCTGTCATAGGTTCATGAAACTGCACACCTGGGTTCAACTGTCCGGACAGATCCATTGTCGTCAATGT
This sequence comes from Aplectana chamaeleonis, assembly GCA_029168955.1. Lineage (NCBI taxonomy): Eukaryota > Metazoa > Nematoda > Chromadorea > Rhabditida > Cosmocercidae > Aplectana > Aplectana chamaeleonis. Next base: position 177,199 of record JAPDOI010001321.1, read on the forward strand.
AGTCGGTCATGGGCATTGAACAGGTGCGTAGTAGTATGCCCTTGACTACCGCAATCAGGACACTCGTCAGTTTGCTGTTGTCAATCCTATGCAAGTATGACATAAGCATGGGGAGTGTCCACAGCGTAACGATGCAAGGGTGCACCTGGCACGCCTGCCAGGTTCCATCTCTGTCTCGGAGACCTTTGGAGGTGCGACTCCCAGGATGGGGTTTATGGCAACTCTGCTCACATCTACTTTCGACGGAGCATCAGCGAAAGGCTTTCTGATACATCTCTCTCACCGGGTTTAGTACTCTTCGCGAAGGGTGATTCGGCTGCTTCACGATGTTAATGTACATTTGTTGCGCCTGGAGTTGGCAGTGGTCTCTAACTGGCAATATGGGTAGCTTCAGCATGTAAGTGCTCTATTGGAGCTTTTGGAGACAGCCTGTTGCAATTCAGCGAGAGCACAATTTTGTGACGCGCTGCAGCTTGGACCAAGAGGTGTCCGACACGATGTGCTGCCAGACTGGCGCAGCATACTCCAAGGCAGGTTGCACAATAGCCTTATACGTGGTCAGGATCGTTTCTTTATTGCATCCCCAGGACGTTCCACCGAGGCTTACGCAGGACGTTGAGTCTTGTTTTCACTGTGGCTTGCTTCTGCTCGGTGTTCTTATGAAACTTCAACGAAGGATCCAACACGAGTCCAAGCAGCTTGGGGAATCGGGTGGCCTGCAATTGAGTTTCGTCCCATTTAACCATAGTGATGGGCACTGTGCTCTGCATTATCAGTGGAAAAAGACGGTGACGGACGATTTGGAGGCAGAGACTGTGAGCATTTTGCGATCGAAGAAACATTTCAACTCGATCAAGTAATCATTGATGCTTACTGGTGGCTACCTTAATGTCGCGATCTCGGCACAGAATAGTAATATCATCCGCGTATGCAACGACCTTGATGTCTTGAGGGGAACGGGCAGATCTTCTAGATATAAACTGAAAAGTGCAGGCGATAAAACTCCTCCTTGAGGACACCAGCGGCGATGGGGATGCTATTGGAAACATGTCCCTGGAATAGCACATTTGCCCGTAGTGAAGGCAGTTATCACCGCTTCTGCCATGGCTTGATGGTGGACTTCAGCAGACTCTCTGATAGTAGGCCTAGATTGACGGTGTCAAATGCCTTTGTTAAGTCGAGGGCCACACCAACAGTACGTTGGGGTTTGATGCGTGAAGCCGTCCAGCACATAGCTCACAATTTCCAACAAGGCCATGGTAGTGGTGGAATGTAATTTACGGAAACCATGTTGGTGCTGCTGTTGGCTGTTATGCTCGGCAAGCTCCTCCACAACCAGTTTTCAGCAATTTTGGCGATGGGTGAGAAGCAGACTGATCGCAGCCGGTACCCTTTAGCCGTGGATGGTGACTTTGCACCCGGCTTCGGCAGTGGAATAACACGAGCCACTTTCCAATTTTGGGGTAAAATGCATGTACGAAACGATGTATTTATGACGTCAGCAATAAAGGGCAGTAGTTCACTGGGCAGTCTCTTCAGGACTGCAGGGCTCAAACCGTCTGGCCCTAATGCCTTCGAGTTGCTCATCTCGCTTTATCGCCTTCTCGACCTGCGCAGGCGTGACTGCATCATCTACATCCATGAGGCAACTTACAGAGTTCCCGTACAGTTATTCTGTTCTGTTTCTCTTTTGGTTCTAGTGATGAAAAAATGCTTCCCAAGAGCATTTGCGGCCTCTTTCCCTGACTTGGGACTCCGCCGTCGAATTCAATCGTGGAATTGTCGGCGGAGGTGAACTTTCCGGGCAAGATCCTTTTCAAGGCCTTCCACGTTGCTGCTGCATCATTTCTGGTTCATCTTCTCAGTGAACTTTTACCAAGTTTCCTTCTTGTGCCTGTCAAGGTCGTTCCTGATCTCATCATCCAGCGCAGCGATGTCTAGATCAAGATGATTTGCAGCTCTCTTTGCGTCTTGTCCTTATCTTCTGCAGTGTTTCCCTGGTGACATTGGGAAAGAAGGTCTTTACGCGGCCTTCAGGGATCACCTTCTGGTGTACATCGCCATTCCACGGGCGCAACCTCCTGAACAGGCTCCAGTCTGCAAGGCCTAAATTAAGATAAGAACGATGACGAACACCTGTATAGGGAGCAAGAGAGTTAGGAAAGATCAATAATCGACAAAGACAGGGATAGTGATCGCTGGAAAGAGTTGTGGATGTCGACCAGAGCAGGCATTAGAGGTGGAAGAGACGAGGGAGATGTCTGGGCTAGATGATCGGCCGTTGGCAGGGAGACGAGTGGGCTGGCCATCGTTTAAGATAACCAGATCGCACTCCTCCGCCCATTCTTCGACGTCACCTCCTCTAGCATCAGAATCAAGCGACGAGCTGAACGTGTGCGCATTGAAGTCACCCGCAAAGACAATTGAGGGAGAAGAGAGCAGTCATACAGCTGCTTGAGAAGGGGATAAGTTGTATGTTGAGGACAAGAGGAAGAAGGAGGATATATATATTAAAAAGAAAGTGGTGTTTTTAAGAGGTAGATGGATGGGGATGTACTCGAGAGTGCCATCCACTGGAGTGTTGGAATAATGTGAGAGGAAGAGAGGACAGGAACAAAGTAGAACTCCGCCTCCTTGAGATGACCTGGGAGTATGATATGCAGTATAGCCAGGATGTTTGGATGTCTAGAGGTAGCAGAGGAGAGAGTTTGGTCTCCTGGACCGTATAACATCCGGGTGATGAGTACGGGCAAGAGATAATTCAGAAAGCTTGGTCCGAAGGCCGTTTAGATTGATGTGTACAATAGATAGGGGGCGGTTGGTAGATGAGGAATTTGAGTTACTGGAGGCGGAGCACACAATACAACGAAAGGAAGAATCGTGGTGCCTCACAGAACTGAGACCCGAACAAGAGAAGTGCTCCCACCTTTCGCATCCAAAACATTGGACGCTGGTTCCATACCAATTGACATCTCTGCCGCATGTGGCACATGGGTACTTCTTCTTCTTCGCGGGTCCTGGATTCCTTTCGACGCCGGCCATTTGTAGAAGAATCCTCAGGAGAGCTGCGGCCAGCCAGCACCTCTCCCATGACAAAAACCCTCTCCGCGGAGGGATTGACGTCGGTTTGCACGGAGGTGATCTTCTTTCCTCCACACTGCCACGGCACGAACGTACGACATCTCGGCAGCCATTGAGTTTCGTGCATATTGATCGTCAACCGACCGTTTCTGCTCGTCTATAGATGCACATGTGTGCGATAAACTAAACTATATCGCCTAACCCTGAGAGAGTCCAAATGTGCCATCAACTTTGGCAGCGTCTGTTGTTCGTTTCAATGGTGTATAGAGCTGGAAAGAAGTTCCAGAGAGAAAATTATCAGCGTTTTCGAGTGGTATATCATCCCTGGTCAAAAGACCGACACTGGAAGCTTTGCAAATCGACGAGTTCGGTAGGCGGGAAACCTCCGCTACTATCTCAAATTAACTTCTGAAATCAAACGGTGCCAATTCAGACGTTAATCTCCTTGCATTCTCATCTGTTTTGGAAAGCCACAAAGGGTGCTTGGTGCTAACTTACCAGATCATCTTCCCTTATAGTTTCGAGTTAGTATTGTCTTGTCCACCAGACGTTGCTTTGTTGCAGACCTTAAAGGCTCAGTCCAACTTCGAGATAGTTTTTCTGTTTTTCTGCTTGCCTGGAAGAAGGCTTTGCCCAGATTCCAACGATCTCTCTGGAGTCGTACAAAACCCCCTCTGAATGGAGGTATGCCCTGAAAAATTTTCCTAAGACTGAGCGGCGAATGTGTAGTGGACGAGTTGTAAGAGGCTTGTAACTTGCCTCATTTGCAACCGATTTATGCGTGCGGACTTGAATGAAGAGGGAGGCTGAGAATGAAGGGAAAAACGGGGCTATTGACCGAAAACTTTCACTAATCTCGACACTGTTGATCTCGAAAGGTCGTCGAAGGAGGCGTGACAAAGTGGCTTCTTGCTATGGGCGCCTCAGAGTGGCTTCTCCCTATATCTCGCTTCTTCGGGGGAATTCGCACTTGACAGGTGTGATACAGGGTGGGTCTATTCCACAGCGTTAAGGAAGTCTCAGATTTCGCCCCTGGGGTTTGACTGTGCCTTTCAGTAAAGCAGTCGGACGGAGCTCAATATGCATGCCTTTCATTTCAACACCACCGTTTTCGCTTGATCGGTGGCGATCTACAACCTACCCCTCTGTTAACTGACTGCAGCCAGGTATGATGAATTCGACCAAATTTTGATTTTGTTCGAGTGCAAGGGAATCTTTCTCTATCGGGCTCGTGATGCATGTGCATTTGTATCGTTGCGGTACGCGTTTGTTTTTTTTTGCTTGTTTTGGATATGGTTGTTTGTTCTGATTAATTCAGTTAGAGATTCGGAAGGGATTGTCTTTATAGTCTACGTATCAGGTTAGACGGATTTGCAGCTATGAAGACATTTTTTGTTTTCCAGAACGATGCTCGTAGCGGTGGCGATGACGAGCTGGACGAGGAGGATGAGTGCGACTCAGATTTTGATGCTAAAAGTGGATGTAGGTTACAAACATTGATTTATTTCACTTAGGCCCTAGTTATACATCCGCATTTCGCTGTCGCTGGCTTACGTGGCAGGTCTGCTGTTGGTCAATTTTGGAATCTCATCAATGAAAGACGCCTGCTAAAACCAGCGTCGGCGAAACGCCGAGGTATAACCAGGCCCTTAATCGTTTCCACTGGATCTTCGTTACTACGAGTGGCAGTTTTACTATTCAGGGTGTATAAATGTCACTAGTAAACTGCAGGCAATTTTCAATTGGGAATCCCTCTATAGCTCACAATCGAGCGTGGAGCTTGTTCGCGTTCGTCGGCTTTTGTGTGTGTACAATGCGTGTTTCCCTTTGAATCGACCCCTTTGTGATATTTTGTGCTGAACATGACCAAATTCAAAACATTCTCCCTGTAGATAACCGACTCATACATGCCCCTCCTCAACGTACACGAGACGAACTCTGCGCGAGTTTAGACAAATGTAATGTCGGGTAAAGAGGAGAATCAGGCTATCACTCTGAGGAGTTCACGTGTGAAAAAGAAGGTTTGGGCTGTCACCCTGAGAGTTCGAGTAAAGAGAAGAATTAGGCTTCCACCCTGAGATGTTCAGACAGAACATGGAAAGAAGCTCCGTTGTTTTATGGTGGTGCTCAATAGAAAACTCGTGCACTCTTGTTAATTGAGGCCGGCACCATGTAAATTTAAGGAGTGAGAAATCAACTTCGTCATCATTGTCAATTCGGAACGAAGTTTGGAAGATGTCGAGGAAAAAGTCGGGAAAACGGATTGAAAAAAGTGGTTTGGTGGACATGGATGATTAACCGCTAATTACGGAAAGAAGAACGTACTGTTCATTCGGGCAAGGACCGATACAAAATGCGTGTGGTATCCAGCCTACAATGCGAAAGGATTCACCGTTGCCGACTTGCATCGTTGCACAAAGGTAAAAGCCAATAAAGCGGGCTGGTGGACATGGGTGATGGTTGACCGCCGGATCTCGATAAGGTTAGGAGAAAAAAGTCTCAACCATCGCTTGAAACAGTCGGAGACGCCCGTAAATGAAATTCAAAAAATGTTGAACCAGAAAATGAAAAAATCAAAAATTCAAGAATTTTGATGTAATTGCTGCTCCTAAATTAGAAAAGCAAATAAGGAGCCCATTTCTGATCATTATCAATTTGTGAAACTATGGTGCTGTTTTACCGCTGCATCTGCAAGAATTTAAAAAAGATAAGAGTCTCCACAATGGAAACCTCAACGAAAACTACAAATGCTGAATCGGGACACGCTCGCGCATTCGTCTTGTTTCAATTGGATTCGATGCGCATTCACGTTGAGTTGTGCCTTTTTTTGTATTCGGGTTTGAATATCCAAACTGTCGGCATTTCTTACGGCTCCTTGTATCTTGTTCAGAATTGACAGCCGAATCTCCACTCCTGATTTCGACTTACCGTCCTCCCGCGAAAGACTATTCTGTGCTTCAGCGAGCTCGGTAATCTCCTGAAGTAGTGATGAAAGTTTTCCTGTGGCTTTTGTGAGTGGCCATTAACGAACGAAAGTATTGGAGTCATACTGCCACTGAGCTGTTCTGCAAAGTTCACGTCTTGAACTGCGGTTGTGCAGTTCGTCCGACGGTCGGAATCTTCGTTTCTTTGCCTAATTCTTCTTTAGCTGGAGTTAGTCTCGCGCCGCTTGAGTGTTCCGGTGCTGGTGTCCTTCAAGTTCCTTTCCTCTTGATTCGCCTGACGTCTTCTTGGGTGGTCATTTTTGAAGTCGTCTTGGGTGGTCATTTTTGAAGTCGGCCGATACACCATATAGTTCATTCAACTATTATATGCAATGTAACATCGGCGTGGATCCTGAAGAGACTTCGCGTTCCTCATTGGAGTATGGCGCAAGCTCGGAGTTTGCGCCAACCTGCAAGAGTGAACGCAAAGTGTCTTCCGGATCCATGCCGACGTTACATAATCATCATAAGATGTTCGATTAGCTCAAATACCACTTAGTTCGGATTGATTAATACAGAGAACACTAAATACCCTGTCGAGCATTACATTTCCTGCTGAGATCAAAACGGAGATAGCATGGGATAGAAATGTTAAAAACGTCATCTTTAACAGTATAGAGAGCATTCTCTATATTTTTGCAAACAGGGATCGCGATAAAAAGCGGTTGTTGTGTTATTCCTATGAGAACGTAGATCTGGCGATCACAAAAATGAAAAGAAGTGAATACAACAACTTTTTTGTCCCGAACCCTGTCTTCGAGAATAAGTGAGCCAAATATTTGCTTAGCCATATCTTGTATCAGGTGTTTATGAAAAAGTAATACATCGAGTTTTATAATTTTATAATATCAGGTGTCAACCACGAAATCACGTTTTCGAAATGAACGTTTCAAGACGACATAGTAGCGTTTGAGAATAAAAGAAAAAAGCATCAAAATTGTGCGAGACTAGGGGAAGCTGTTTTTTTTTTACATGACGAACTGACCATCGCGGTGGCAGGAACAACATCAAACTAGAAAATAAATGAAGTTCATGCGATTTGCTACAAAATGATTAGATCGAAATTGTGTTCGCATTGTATGCAGATATTCTTTCGTTATTCCAGAAAAAGTAGAAGACCGTAGTGCTCTGTTGTGGCGAAATATGTGTCAGCTCAACATTTCGCAAAGGGAATAGGATCGAAATTTTTTTGCTGAAAAGTTTTGCTGTTAGAGTTTTATTGATGAAAGCCTCTCCGAGGAAATGATTCTCTGGATTTCGACAGGATTGTTTCAGCTCAAGTATCAGTTCCAGCCGGCAAGTTTCACTGTAGTGTATCCTTTTTGGCGGGTTTTATTAGCTTATAGCGGTGCATGTTGGCTTTAGTTACAGTTCTTTGTCTATTCAGTTACTCCTTTCCCTGAGTGAGCGGTCCGATTCGCTGGCTTTCCATTTCCAATGCTGTGCGGGGATGTGCGGGAATGCGATTGATTCGGTGTTTTGGGTAGGGGTGTCCGGACCCATTGTTATGAAGAGTTTTCAGGCTCTTCCCCAAGATGTGCAACACCTCCTCCAGGCGCTGATGCAGCTTCTGTTGAAAAGCCGGCGAAGAAAGGATGGTTTTCATCGTTCACCGCAGCCCCGAAAAAAGCAGCAGTTCCAGCTGCTGCTTCGACAGAACCTGCAGTGGAGGTGGCGAAGGAAGCCGAAGTGAGATTACTTCACGCTAGAAAGGCTAAGTGAGGTTGTCATGAGGTTAATTTCAGTCTGAGCTCCCTCTGGCAGATCGCTTGCTAGGCAGTGGTGTGCGACCACCGCATCGGATAGATTTCCAATTACAGGTAAGAATCTGTGTGCTTGATTTGGTCTTTGTATGCTTTAATAATCAGCAGTTTGAGGGAAGATCCTGATTAAAAATGTGATTTGTTATGTCAGGCAACAGCTGTTAACGGCAGCATACAAAGTTTTCGAGATAATGACGTTACTGGGGTCGCATGGCTCCAGGTAGAACATTGCTGCGTTGGAAGCATCAAGAACCAGTCAACACTATGTTTAGGTCATATGAAGTCAAAAAAAGTTCGCAATCTCCTCCCACTCGCTTTGCAGTCTCCACCCCCTGTTTAAACTCGTCCAAATTTATTGTTCGAATACGGTCACTTTGGCTAGTTTTCGAAGCTTTCAACGACGTAAGCGTTCTAGTACAGACAGTAAGTCTATTAACTTCGTTACCACTACCGTATTATCGCTACAGCGCTTTCGGCGGCCATTGGTGAAAAGGCCGTCGCAAGAGGCGCCACTGTCACGCACACGGTCGAGTGATTGATCCTTACACAAGGCCGGTCAAGCCTTCTATCCCTCCGAGGTCAATAAATTGGTACCATACTTGTCTGGGAGGATAAGAACACTGACTTGAACATAGGCTGGTCTCCGCAAGTCATCGTATAGGCTCAATACACATTGAGAAGCCTCTACGATTCTGAATGGAAGTCGAATGTGTGGCGCATCCACTCAGGGATAAATACAAAAACTTTATCCTTTATCCTGCCCCAGAGAAATGAGCTAAAGGTGCTTGACCCTTAAAGGAAGCGTCCACGATAAATTTTGTCTTCGTTTTTTTGGCCGGAAATCGAAAGGCTCTGGTCTCATCGTAGCGATAGGGTCGAATGAACGAACAAAAAAACGGCCCGGAGGAGCCCTCATCGGCTCCGAAATCCGACCGCGCTAGACCTTTCTGGGACTCGATACGTGTCCTATACACGCTAGGAAAGGACTGGCGCGAGCGAATTTCGCAGCAAATAAGGGCTCTTTCGGGCTCATTTCCGTTCGTTCTTTCGACCTATTGCTCCAATGAAACCCCGTTCTTTCGATTTCCGGGAACTAAAAACGAAGACGAAATTATCGTGGACACTAAAGATTTCCACCATAGGCAGCTGGAGAGGGAGGATAAATGTGTTTGAGAGTGGGGGTGACGTCGCAATGTGGAGCAGGTGAAGGAGGGCGGAATGTTAATGTTGAAGACAGATACGAAATTTCAGGAGGGAGGTGTTTAGGGCAACACCTGAGAGTTCCTCCTTTGGGATATTGGGGATGTTGTGAAGGAAGGAGGTTGGCAGTATGAACATTGAACCTCTGCAGAGTTCTCCTGCTGCTCCTGCGTGCTCTCATTATCAGGGAGGGCTTCAGCCACGATTCGTGGCAGAGGGTGTCATCCTCGTTACGATCTGCTGCAGTCCTCGTTACGTGACGTGGAGAGTGGAGGAGACCTCAATATTCCATCCTCCCTCCCCCAATTAGTTTGTCCTTAGGGAGCTAATCGAGTCATCATCTAGAGTTGGCCATGAAGATGTGAGTTCTCCGTGAGATAGGGCGTCTTATATACTTGTCCAGAAGCTGGAATGATCGGTTGCGTAATTGCGTTTCTATCCTGAGCTGAACTTCTGCTATAAACGGTCCAATTCTTGTCAGCATCGCAAGGGAATAACCACTTTAGTTTAAGATGCCTTTACTCTAAAGAGTAGGATTGTGATAATCTTCTTTTCAGCCCGCTTTAACAGACAAAGCTATTGGTCGGTGTTCGAAAAAGCCACTTCAGCTATTGGACCAATGCCGACCTGGCAGTTTTTTACTTAGCCAACATGCTTCACGCGGACCAACGTTTGAAGGATGAGGCTAATTCTGCAGGAGGCGACGCAGATTCGTAACACTTTTTTGAGTTGAAAAGCGTTGGTGGCTAGGTTGTTCTGGTAGCTAGAGCGTTCTTCAACCATTGTCTAAAGTTTGGTTCCTGTGCAATGTTCGGAACTTTTGAATATTTTTTCAATGTCGCTTAATCTGTTCAGCTTCCATTGCCCTTCCTGTACCCCACAATCACCTATGCCTTTTAACGTCTATGTACGGAAATATAATAAAGTGTCCCTTGTTAATAGTTCTTTTGCTTGTGGCTGTTCCCTTTCACAAATGTGATTCCTTATGCGTAGAAATGCAGGGCTCAGACAAAGCTTAGCTCATTCCTTGGTCGAGCCGAACTGTCTTTCTTTAAAAATTGTACATCTATACCCTCATCAACCCTTTCTCCTATTAATCTTGTCCAGATTGTTCGTATGTTCTAGTCCTTCCTATTGAATTCGATTCCTATTAGTTATGGTAGATCCACGGTTTCCTCTGGCACTTATCAAGTTAATGTGATCGTTGTGGGAGCTATTGATAGGTGTTTTCTTTCTGGTTATTGTTGTTGATGTAGCGCAGCTGTTTCGTAGTTATTTAAAAGTAGGATGATTTGTTTTCATCTCTCTTTTCAAAGGCGTGTTGAAGGAAAGTATTGTTTATGGGTGTCCTAACTGTAGTACTCTGGTATTGTTAAGCAGATTTTAGTCATCGCATCATAGTGAGTGCGCCTAGATTGATCTAGTTGAATTATGCGTACGTATTAAAATTATCACCTTAAATTAAAAAATGAAGAAGCATCTGATCAGAATACTATCCTGCTGATTCTTTTGAGTTGGATGGAGCATGGTTCGAATTATGTACTTGAGCTTTGGTGCCATGTTAGAGGCTCTTGTTATACTGCGGCGGGGCGCCACAGTGACGAAACAGTTTTCACTGCCGAGCAGTTTCACGCTGCTGAAGCATTACAATGCGAAGTTTTGCAGGGAAAACGCTGCGGGAGCTAGGTTTTCAGGAAGTGAAAACATGGGTAAGAAAGAGGAACTGCGGCATGGACTTTTTAACTCATTCACGACCACGGGTCCCACCGGTGGGACACGCGTTGACTACCACTTCGGACCGCGTGTCCACCGGTGAGAGACACCGCTTTCGAAAATAGATTTCTCCTTGCCGCCAGAAACTACTTTTTAACCTACATATGATCAATGTATTGACCTACCCAAGACTTGAATAAAAACCTCGTGGTCCATCAACCCATGGGTCAAATGCAACAATGGAGTGGAAAAGTGTCAGAACAACTTCACCAGGAAACTCTTCATTAGGAGAGGTGGGCTAATATACCAGTCGAATTCCTAGATCCAAGGCAAGTGATCGTTTATTTGGCCTCGCTTCGCTCGAGTCTAGAAGAAGTTTATTTGATGTTTTCAGTATGGTATACGAAGAGCTCTTGAATTTCAAGAGTGAAAATTGGATTCTTGCAATTTTTCAAGCTTTGTCGATCCAGGACAAAGGGTCTTGCTACAAAATAAGAATAAATAGACCAAAAACTAAATATATTGCACACTCTTTCTGCGTCAGAGGCAGCGTTGGCCTACAATTGTGGTGAGCGCGAAGCGCTCACTCAGGAATTAACTTTGATCTCTTCCGCGCGGATGCCTACAATGAGATCACCTATTCATACCGTCAACAGAGGTATGAGCTGTACACTATTCGACGCTGCAAGAAATTACATATGTGTGCAACTTTTCATCCCAATTGGTCCCCGCTTTCTGAAGTTATGACCTCTCAAAGTACGCAAAAACGTTCTCCACCACCGCCTCCGCCTCCTCCACCGCCTCCGCCTCCGCCTCCACCTCCGTCCGTCGAAAACCATTTTTTGGAAGGCGTGGACCAAAATCGCTCGAAAATTTTTGACTAGATGTAATAGACCACGGGAATGACGAAAATAATTGTCAGAACTCACCATAATGACTTCTGGGCCCTAACGGGCGTTTGAAACTCGAAACCGGCCTCTCAAGTTTGGTTTATAAAAATGACGGGTTTTTCGTTATCAGTCATTGTTTTCTTAGAGACTCCGTATAAATACCTTGCTCTCTAGGGTGGTGTACTCTAAACGTCCGGCTTGGAACAGGACGCTATGCGGAAGGGTTGTTTTTGAGCGTGGCGCGTGTTTGTACCATGCGCACCAAAGATAAGAAGTCGTCGCAGGGTGTGCTGAAGTGTCGGTTGACTATGCGAGACCGCAGTAGGAGTATGCAGGACGTCGTGGAACTACAGCAACCCCTCGGTAGGGGTGTGCAGGACGCCGTAGAATGTGTGCAGGACCTCCAGTAGGAGTGTGTGCAGGACCTTGGTAGGAGTGTGCAGGACATCATGGGACCTGTGCAGGACCCCAGTAGGGGGTGTGCCCAGGACCCCGTCGTAGAGATATGTGTTACCCAGGACACTCCCAGTAGGGTGTGCAGGACCTTGAGTAGGGTGTGCAGGACATCATGGGACTTACTGTGCAGGACCCCCACGTAAGGGCCAGTGAGAGTGTGCAGGACATTTTGGGACCTGTGCAGGGACCCCAGTAGAGGGCTGTGCAGGACGTCGTAGAGATGTGTGCAGGACCTCCAGTGGGAGGTGTGCAGGACCTTGGTAGGGAGTGTTACCCAGGAACATCATGGGACCCATGTGCAGGACCCCCAGTAAGGGTGTGCAGGACCTCGAGTAAGGAGTGTGCATGACATTATGGGACCTGTGCTGCAGGACCTCAGTGCAGTGCGCAGGATATCATGGAGACATGTGCAGGACCCCAGCTAGGGGTGTGCAGGACGTCGTAAGAATGTGTGCAGGACCTCCAGTAGGAGTGTGCAGGACCTTGGTAGGAGTGTGCAGGACATCATGGGACACAACTGTGTTACAGGACCCCAGTAGGGGTGTGCAGGACCTCAGTAGAGTGTGCATGACGTTATGGGACACTGTACAGGACACTCAGTAGGAGTGCACCAGGATGTCATGGAGCACGTGTGCAGCAGGACCCCAGTAGGGGGTGTGCAGGAACATCCGTAGGAATGTGTGCAGAGACATCCCAGTAGGAGTGTGCAGGACATCTGCATGGGACCGCCTGTGCAGGACCCCAGTAAGAGGGTGTGCAGGACGTCGTAGAAGAATGTGTGACAGGACCTTAGTAGGTATTGTGCAGGACATCATGAAACATGTGCAAGACCCTCTGTAAGGATGAGCAGGACTTCATGGAATGTGTGCAGGACATCCAGTAGGAGTGTGCAGGGTGCATCATGGAAGCGTGTGCACTAGGACCCCCAGTAGGGTTGAGCAGGACGTCATGGAATGTGTGTAGGACCTTAGTAAAATTACACAGGACATCCATAGAGACATTATTGTGCAGGACCCCAATAGGGAGGTGTGCAGGACATCATGGAATATTGTGTGCAGGACCTTAGTAGGAGTGTGCAGAGGACATCATGAAACGTGTATTGCAAGACCCCTCATGTAAGGATGATGCAGAACTTCGTGGAGATGTGTGCAGGTTTGACATCCCGGTAGGAGTGTGTGCAGAGACATCATGAGAGCGTGTGCAGAGGACCCCAATAGGGGTATGCAGGACTATCATGGAATGTGTGCAACAGGACCTTAGTAGGAGTGTGCAGGACATCCATGAAACGTATTGTTGCCAAGACCCCTGTAAGAGATGATCAGAACTTTGCGTGGAATGTGTGCAGGACATCAAAGTAGGAGTGTCTGCAGGACCATCATGGAAACGTGTGCAAAGACACCCTGTAAGGATGAGCAGGACTTCATGGAATGTGTGCTGGATCTCAGTAGGGGTGTGCAGGACGCTTCGTAGAGATGTGTGCAGGACCTCAAGTAGGAGTGTGCAGGACCTTAGTGAGGAGTGTGCAGGACATCATGGGACCTGTGCAGGACCCCGAGAGTGAGGGAACAGTGCAGGACGTCGTAGAATGCCAGTGCAGGACCTCCCAGTAGGAGTGTGCCAGGACCTTGGTAGGAGTGTGCAGGACATCATGGGACCTGTGCAGGACCCAGTAAGGGTGTGCACGACCTCAGTAGGAGTGTGCAGGACATTTTGGGACCTGTGCAGGACCCACAGTAGAAGGGGGTTCGTGCAGGACGTCGTATTGGGAATGTGTGCAGGACACTCCCAGTGGGAGTGTGCAGGACCTTAGCCAAGGAGTGTGCAGGACATCACTGGGACCTGCTGCAGGACCCCAGTAAGGGGTGTGCAGGACCTCAGTAGGAGTGTGCATGACATTATGGGACACTGTGCAGGACCTCCAGTAGGAGTGCGCAAGGATATCATGGAACGTGTGCAGGACCCCAGTAGGGAGTGTGCAGGACGTCGTCAGAATATAATAATGCAGGGACCTGCTCTCCCAGTAGGAGTGTGCAAGGACCTTGTAGTAGGAGTGTGCAGGACATCATGGGACCTAACTGGCAGGACCCCAGTAGAGGAGTGTGCAAGGACATGTCCCATGGAACCTGTGTACAGGACCCCAGTAAGGGGTGTGCAGGACATCATGTAGAAGATGTGTGCCAGAACATCAGTAGGAGTGTGCAGGACATCATGGGACCTGTGCAGGACCCCAGTAGGGGGAGTGTGCAGGACGTCGTAGAATGTGTGCAGGACCTTGGTAGGAGTGTGCAGGACATCATGAAAACATGTTGCAAGACCCCTGTGAGGATGAGCCGAACGGACTTCATGGAATGTGTGCAGGACATCAGTAGGAGTGTGCAGGACATCATGGAAGCGTGTGCAGGACCCCAGTAGGGTTGAGCAAGGACGTCATGGAATGTGTGTAGGACCTTAGTAAAATTACACACAGGACATCATGGAACGTGTGCAGGACCCCAATAGGAGGTGTGCCAGGACATCATGGAGATAATGTGTGCAGGACCTTAGTAGGAGTGTGCAGGACATCATGAAACGATGTGCAAGACCCTGTAAGGATGAATCAAGAACTTCGTGGAGATGTGTACTTTGTGCAGGACATCAGTAAGTGTGGGACATCATGGAAGCGTATTTGTGCAGGACCCCCAATAGGGGTGTGCAGGGACATCATGGAGATGTGTGCAGGACCTTAGTAGGAGTGTGCAGGGACATCATGAAACGTGTGCAGAAGACCCCTGTAAGGATGATCAAGAACTTCGTGGAATGTGTATTATTGTGCAGGACATCAGTAGGAAGTGTGCGGGACATGTCATGAAACGCGTGTGCAAGACCCCTGTAAGGATGAGCAGGACTTCATGGAATGTGTGCTGGATCTCTCAGTGAGGGTGTGCAGGACGCCGTAAGAATGTGTGCAGGACCTCAGTAGGAAGTGTGCAGGACCCTTAAAGTAGGAGTGTGCACAGGACATCATGGGACACCTGTGCAGGACCCCAGTAGAGTGTGTGCTGCAGGACGTCGTAGAGATGTATTGTGCAGGACACTCCAGTAGGAGTGGTGCCAGGACCTTGGTAAGTGTGCAGGACATCATGGGACCTGTGCAGGACCCCCAGTAGAGGTGGGGTGTGCAGGACCTCCCAGTAAGGAGTGTGCAGGACATTTTTGGGACCTGTGCCAGGACCCACAGTAAGAGGTGTGAAGCCACCAGGGACGTCGTAAGGAATGTGTGCAGGACCTCCCAGTGATGGAGTGTGGCCTGCAGGACCTTGAGTAAGGAGTGTGCAGGACATCATGGGACCTGCACTTGCAGGACCCCAGTAACCAGGGGTGTGCAGGACCTCAGTAGAGTGTGGCCACTTGACATTATAGGACCTGTACAGGACCTCAGTAGGAGTGCACGCAGGATATCATGGAACACATTATTTGTGCAGGACCCCAGTAGAAGGTGTGCCAGGAGACGTCGTAGAAATGTGTGCAGGACCTCCAGTAGGAGTGTGCAGGACACTTAGTAGGAGTGTGCAGGACATCATGGGACCTGTGCAGGACCCCAGTAAGTGTGCAGGACATCATGGAACCTGTGTGGGACCCCCAGTAGAGGTGTGCAGGAACATCGTATGAAGATGTGTTGCAGGAACATCAGTAGGAGTGTACCCAGGACTTGTCATGTGAGACCTGTGCAGGACCTTTGGCCAGTGAAGGGGTGTGCAGGACGTCGTAGAAGATGTGTGCAGGAGGACCTTGAAGTAAGTGTGCAGGACATCACATGAAACTATGTGCAAGACCCCTGTAAGGATGAGCAGGACTTCATGGAATGTGTGCAGGACATCCCAGTAGGAGTGTGCAGGACATCGCATGAAGCGTGTGCAGGACCCCAGTAGGGTTGAGCAGGACGTCATGGAATGTGTGTGGGACCTTAGTAAAATTACACAGGACATCATGGAACGTGTGCAGGACCCCAATAGCCAAGAGTGTGCAGGACATCATGGAGATGTGTGCAGGACCTTAGACATAATGAGTGTGCAGGACATCATGAAACGTGTGCAAGACCCCTGTAAGGATGATCAGAACTTCGTGGAATGTGATGCAGGACATCAGTAGGAGTGTGCAGGACATCATGTGAAGCGTTGTGCAGGACCCCAATAGGGGTGTGCAGGACATCATGGAATGTGTGCCAGGACCTTAGTAGGAGTGTGCAGGACATCATAGCAAAACGTGTGCAAGACCCCTGTAAGGGATGAGTCAGAACTTCGTGGAGATGTGTGCAAGGACATCTGAGTAGGAGTGTGCAGGACATCATGAAACGTGTGCACCAGAGACCCCTGTAAGGATGAGCAGGACTTGCATGGAATGTGTGCTGGATCTCAGTAGGGGGTGTGCAGGACGCCGTAACTGAGATGTGTGCAGGACCTCCAGTAAGGGAGTGTGCAGGACCTTAGTAGGAGTGTGCAGGACATCATATGGGACCTGTGCAGGACCCACAGTAGGGGTGTGCAGGACGTCGTAGAGATGTGTGCAGGACCTCCCAGTAGGAGTGTGCGGGACCTTGAAGTAAGGAGTATTGTGCAGGACATCATGGGACCTGTGCAGGACCCCAGTAAGGGAGTGTGCAGGACCTCCCAGTAGGAGTGCTGCAGGACATTTTGGGACCTGTGCAGGACCCCAGTAAGAGGTGTGCCAGTTTGACGTCGTAGAGGCTGTGTGCAGAGACATCTCGGTGGGGTAGTGTGCAGGACCTTAGTAGGAGTGTGCAGAGACCATCATGGGACATGTGCCAGGACCCCAGTAAGGGGTGTGCAGGACCTCAGTAGGAGTGTGCATGACATTATGGGACCTGTACAGGACACTCAGTAGGAGTGCGCCAGGATATCATGGAACGTGTATTGCAGGACCCCCAGTATTGGGGAGTATTGCGGAGACGTCGTAGAATGTGTGCAGGACCTCGGTAGGAGTGTGCAGGACCTTGGTAGGAGTGTGCAGGACATCTAAATGGGATACCTGTGCAGGACCCCAGTAGAAGTGTGCAGGACATCATGGAACCTGTGTGGGACCCCAGTAAGGGGTGTGCGGGACATCGTAGGAATGTGTTGCAGAGACATCAGTAGGAGTGTGCCAGGACATCACATGGGACCTGTGCAGGGACCCCAGTAAGGGTGTGCATTTGGACCGTCGTCAGGAATGTGTGCAGGACCTTGGTAAGGAGTGTGCAGGACATCATGAAACGTGTGCAAAGACCCCTGTAAGGATGATCAGAAACTTCGTGGAATGTTATTGCCCAGGACATCCCAGTAGGAGTGTGCAGGACATCATGGAAGCGTGTGCAGAGACTAGTAGGGTTAGAGCAGGACACGTCATGGAGATGTGTGTGTAGAGACCTTAAGTAAAATTACACAGGAACATCATGGAGACGTGTGCAGGACCCCAATAGGGGTGTGCAGGACATCATGGAATGTGTGCAGGACAGCTTAGTAAGGAGTGTGCAGGACATCATGAGAACGTGTGCAAGACCCCTGTAAGGATGATCAGAACTTCAAATTGGAATGTGTGTGCCAGGACATCGGTAAGGAGTGTGCAGGACATCATGGAAGCGTGTTGCAGGACCCCAATAGGGGTGTGCAGGACATCATGGAGATGTGTGCCCAGGACCTTGGAAGTAAGGTGTGCAGGACATCATAGAGGAAACTGATGTGCAAGACCCCTGTGGAGAGATGATCAGAACTTCGTGGAATGTGTGCAGGACATCAGTAGGAGGTGTGCAGGACCATCATGAAACGTCATTGCAAGACCCCTGTAAGAGATGAGCAGGAC